>RDPX01000088.1:1664112-1728228 GCA_003991215.1 Morbakka virulenta | reverse complement strand
GGATTTACTTAACCGACAGGACAGTATGTTTTGTACAAAGCGTTATTTATTTTTTATTTGTCTTTGATTTATATTGACGGCAGCTCATCAAACTATGCAAATGGCCTCGTTAAAACTGTAAAAATAGGTAAGAAAAACTTTTGTCTCCAGAGAACCTTAAATTTAAACAATGGAGCGAAATTAAACTACAATAAAAAAAAGACATAGCTATTGTCAGTGACAAGACTAGGCATACAAACCCAGCTGCCTAAAATATTCCCTAAATTAACAATAAATAATTAAAAGACGAGTAGTATTTGTCTACTTGGAGAAAGAATAAGCATCATACTTCAAAGCCCATTTCTTTTTTACTGACTAGGTAACGATCTAGGGCTAATTGTAGTCTTCTTCTTTGTCTTTTGTCAAAAATATAGAATACAAAATGGTCCTTTATCAAAGAAAATTGTTCAAGTTATGGGTACTGATCATTACTAAAATTTATTTTTTAGGAAAATTTTGTCTCTTATGGCATGGAGTCAGCTAGACTCTATGGTCTTTTCAAACCCACGTTTCTACCTGTCTAGTGCAAATCCTCTTTTACAACTCCTGAAATTCTTCATATTGACTACATCTTTTTGTACCTGATCTTGACATTTCTTTCTTGATTTAGACATTCCTCTATACTATCCACCTAGGTATCTAGGATAATTCAGGTAGCGTTTTACTTAAAACAAGAAAACGCATCAACAGTCTTTATCTGGCTTTCGCTTCATCATACGTACTAGCTTACTTTTTTCGGATATATTAAATTTCTTTTTCTATGCACAAAAACGTTAGGATTAAACAGCTACCTTTTTTTGATATTTTATGAATAAAATTATTGATCTTAACATGCTGCTAAATTAGTGACTTGCTTTTCTAAACATCTTTGATGACAGAAGTATACAATTCAAAGTATGATATATAGTAACAAGTAGAAGCATATATTTAGGGAGACGTTTTTGATGTAAAGCATTTTTGCCAAGAAGTCTGTACTGTTGAAAAAAGGGATCTCCAGCTTAAACCAAGATCTTAAACATTTCCATTCCCTTATTCTGAGAGGAAAAAGAGTCTTGTTGAGAGTCAGTTGTTAAAAATGTTATTATTGTACCTGGTAAGAAACATACGTGTTTATTCCGGGGCGTAAATAAGTGCAGTGCAAGACAAACAATGAATGATAAATTTAGAATTTAATAAATTCAATAATCAGTTAAATAGAAATAAATAAATACTATATTTCTTTCTTTTTTTATTTAGATATCTATTTATAAGCACCTGAACATGTGGCCCATGCTAAAATTGCCTCTTAATAATGCATAATGTGGAACTTCGAACACTAGGTTTGTTTTGTTTTGGTATTATTCATTTTACGTCAACAGTGAGTTTACGCCCTCAAAGTAACGCCAACGTACCTCTGAAGATATGATACAGTGTACATGAAAATCCCAGAGCTGAAGATTTGTTTTGTTACAAGATTGCTAAATAGCTTTCTCGAAACTTAAATTTCTTATCCATTTAAAAAAATTGAATTTGTTTCAAATAGTCCTAATGCCCTAACCTGCCATGTAATAACAGTCTTCGAATGTCTCAGTTACAATTTTTCATCTGTTTAGGTTAGTTTACAGCTATTCTCATTACCAAAGGCTTTGTAACGTATTTTGAGAAGTCCAGAACAAAAGGAATAAAGATGGTATTGGTTATACCCATAGGTGGACAACAATGGGTGTAAAAAACCCACAGTATGTCTTCTTTGATCCTCTTGGACTAACAAAGAATTAAATCATTTGTCTACTTATAATATGATGACTGGATGTATGCTCTGTAAAGTGTAACAGGCCACCCAATCATAGACAGTCGTCAGTCCATCACAGTAGTTTAAAAAATACATGTATGTTTTAAATGCATTATTAAATAAGTTTGATTAAATTTTCATTTCTGGAAGGAAAAGAAGACCACTGACCAAAAGAGAAAAACGGAGTGGATTGCTGAAAAACAAAGTTAATGAATGAAATTAGAAGAGTTCTTTTCACAATCGAATAACTTATACAAATTTGCATTTAAACTGTTTCAAGTAGAAAATATATCAATAATAAAAACCTGCAAAAAATTAATCCAAAACTTACTTTCTTGCTTTAAGTCTAGACAGGGATTGTATTTAACAAAGTAATCAAGTTCTAAGGAATATTTTTTATTGCGGTTGTTATTCTTGGGATATTAATACGAAAACATGTGATTCCGGTACTCAGTTTAAAACTAGTTTTTTACGTAATGGTTTAAGTGTTGTAAATTTACACTCCTAAAGTATATATCACGAAGTCAAATGTTCGTGTTGATTTCGGCTTTCGTTTTAGCTTCTCACACGAATGTAGATAAATGAATGAATCTTTTTAATTTAATTTTCTACATGAACACGCAATATAAAATATGAAAAAAGCAACAGAGGAAAAGATAATTTTACCACAAGCTATAGGTTATACTCATGACAGCTTGAGTTATTTGAATGTAATATATTAGAAAATCTATTGCTATTTGATACTGATAATACAACCCTTGTTATTTTCATTCATTTGCATAATGTAATATACAAAAGTAAGGGACTTTTATGACAGAAGCGCCTGCATATAAAGATTCTGTAACATTTCTGAAATAGTACTCAACAGATTGTTAAGATGGATACAGAACAAAGTAATCCTTAGGAAAGGCGCACCTGTATACAAATACTATCATCAATCTTTCATCATATATTTCCATCAATCATCAATTTGAATATCATTTAAGATTTAACAAGTGTTTTATTACCGAGAATCATTGGAAAATATAAAAATTACTACTTAACTGTTTGAAGCATCTCGTGGTGGGGTTTTAAGAATAGAAAGTTGATGCATTGTACATTAATAGGTTTTATAGAAGTTATTTATGCTATTTGATCTAGCATACAAATTGCCGTTTATTGATCATTTTAGTGTTTGGTGCAAAACGTTTCAATACCGTTATAAACCACTGCCATCCATTCGATCAAGTGATATTGATTAAATTTACGAAAATCTGAAAAATAAATGCGACGTACATTTGGCATATTTAATTCCAGTTGATACTGATTGATAGTTCGATAAAGTATATTATTTGAATTGAGCACCAGCAGCCCTGCAAATGAATGCATTTTCAAATTTTCTGTGTTTGGATATTTCCTGGATCCCTTTGTCCGATTTGTTTTGCTTTCAGTGTTAAGTTATTTAATTTATTGCAAAGTGATTTTAATAGTTCTTTTAATATGTACATATGAATAAATAGTTGGTTGGTTTTTTTGGTTTGTTTTTAGTTTTGTTTTTTGTTTTGTTTTTTGTTGTTGTTTTTTGTTTTGTTTTTGTTGGTTTTTTGTTGATTTTTTGTTTTCTTTTTTATTGTTGTTTTTTGTTTTGTTTTTTATGTTTGTTTTTCTTGATTTTTTAAATTTTTTTTTCCTCTCAGCTTTATAGAGTTTTTTTCTTTATTTTTCATTTTTTAAATAGGTCTCGTATAGAGAACAATATTTCAAATTTACTGATTACGATTTACTTGTATAAAAATTATGAAATAATAAAAATAATTAAATGAATATATTGCCATAAGCTTAAAAGTACAATTGATACACAATACAGAGGAAAAAATGAAGGCAAAACCTGAAAATATGTCCTAATTGAAATTTAAAAAATTGACACGATACCTGTTAAGAGACTAAAGAGAGCTACGAAGGGAAGAGGACAAGTAAAAATTGTTAACAATATTAATTAGGAGATTCAAACGAAGAAGGCCGGATTTATGAATTGCTCCATGCTTGATGGTGAAATGAGGTTTAAACTGAGATTTAGTTGATAGTTGTATCAGTTTCACAGATTTAAAAATAACAATAATGAGAAAGGCACTGTTTACTCCAGGATATTACTGAATGAAAGTATCACAATGATGTAAAGTTGGCTAAGAACAAAGGTTGATTGATTATGCTGAAAAAAAGGGGGTTGGCGTGATTCAATATGTCATACCTAGCTATTTTCCAGATTGGCTGTTGTCATGACATTTTTGCACATATTAGACCCTTTCGATATGTTTATCGATCCTATATTTGAGGTTGATAACATCTTTACCAAGGATTACACATAACAATTTCAATTTATGTAATTTTAATTATGCAAATGCAATGTTATTTATCTCAGGAAATTTCATTCTAGGATCTAATAGTTGCGTTAGGCTGACTAGTGTGACAAGTAGGTAGCATAGGATATTGTTAAAAATATAGGGATATTAGCTATTGCACCTTTTTCTGAAAATAACATTCAGTACCATTTTCCTTTAAAGTTATTTTCGTGGATTTTCACCCAAAAACGTAATCATTTACAAAAGACACAGTGAAAAAATATAGAAAACTATGTTAAAGAAGGCAAACTTCCTAATCGATTTTGGAGGAGTAGACGAGTCTGTATTTCCTTCAATGGCAATTAGATAATCTTTTTTTGAATTAGTCATTCTTGCTTTTCATATTTTACTTGAAAATAATTACAATGCCATTTTGTGTAGAGTTAAAGAGTGACGGGTATCCTACCTAATCTTTTGACTTGATTTAATTCAGGAGTGAAGCAATTTTTCCTTCAAGGCATTTGGCTACTCTTAGGATTGTACATTTCAGAATTTACTTGCCATTTATTATTATATGCATCTTACTCTTTGCAATGTACACACCTTATACATGGATTATCTAAAGAAGAGACTCTCATACGCCAGGTTGAGGGAAAGCGAGAAAGGAGGAAGGCCACAGCTACATTCGAAGCTACTTCAGAATTTATACCCACAGGGTGACTCCATAGTCTCCTGAGACTGACGGATGCCTACCCTTATCTCAATAGATCCGAACAAGCTTTATTCTTATGAACATAAAAAGGTCTGATTAAGACAGTGTAATTTCCTATGGAGTAGATCAGGGTGACCCATGTTGCATCTGACTAGGAACAGCATGATAAGTTAATTACCTGAGAAAACTCCTCAAAGACCGAAGTACCACTCATAGGTCTCACATCTATCTTTTGACGCCTTTGTTATAAGGGAAAAATGTATAGAAAACAGTCATCAGTCTTGTTAATTTCTTTTATAAATTGCTTCATTAAGCAAAGCTTGAAATATGAGAGAGGAAATGTGGTATTTTCCTAGTCAGCAATGGTTTACATCACATTTTTGTACACCTCAGAAAGTTCTTCAATTTTTTGACAGTCAGGGGTGATTTCCTTACCGTCCCCCTAACAGGTAAGCCGTAAATGCAAGAAAAATTAGAAAACCTTTTTCGCTGGTTTAACTATCCTCATGAAGAAAATATTTGATAGGAATTGATCAAACNTTAATTTCTTTTATAAATTGCTTCATTAAGCAAAGCTTGAAATATGAGAGAGGAAATGTGGTATTTTCCTAGTCAGCAATGGTTTACATCACATTTTTGTACACCTCAGAAAGTTCTTCAATTTTTTGACAGTCAGGGGTGATTTCCTTACCGTCCCCCTAACAGGTAAGCCGTAAATGCAAGAAAAATTAGAAAACCTTTTTCGCTGGTTTAACTATCCTCATGAAGAAAATATTTGATAGGAATTGATCCAACCGTCATGTGATTTTTACCACTTTCAACCCACTATCGCTGGTCCTCCGTGATCTCTGTATTAAGACTTCTATTCTAGACTATGTTAGCTGGTGTTCGTGATCGGAAGCCCTTCCCTACATATACCGTTGATTGTGCCCACGATAGAGAGCAAAGTTGAAAAATATTTCATTCATTGTTTCAGAATAAGGGGTGCAACTCTTTTAAAATAGCTACAGGTTCCCAGAACCAAATGTTATGAAGTGATGTTTTCATTTTCCCCAAGATTATAAAAACGTTATAAGATTTCGGGACCCCTTTTCTGTTGGAAATTTTGTCGATTGTTTGAAAAGTACAATGTATTTTTTAATGGCTTATACATTGTAATATATAAGTGCTGGAGCTTACTTATCAAGCGATAAAGAGTTTTTAACTTTTTCTGCCTTACATATTTCGATTTATTTTTCGATAATTTTCGATATATATAAATTTCGATGTATTTGCTTTAATCATACTTATAACCAATTTTTATCTCCGTTCCTGGATATGTTATGTTTTTCAAAAGAGAAAAAGTTATTTCCAAAAAGTACTTGACAGTCTTTTCTCAACTGAACCATTTCGAGTACCTTTGAAACAAAGTAACTTAAAAAGTAACTTAGAAATGAAAAATAGGCGCAATTTGGTAGACTATGTTTTTCTTACAGAATGCTGTTGAATATGTTACTTGAATTAGAATGAAGGCACCGGTTTAAAATGCCCAAAATTGTTTACTTTTTTTAACTGGAGTATTGAAAGCTCCATACTAATTGGCTAATATATTTTAATAATGTGTTATCAAAAGCTGTAAGAAACGCTGGCAACATATCTTAGTTGTAAAGGACAGCTCATGTCTTTTTCAAGAGTTGTTTGCTCTATAATTTAAAACTGTGTCAAAGGCCTTACTTCCTTCTTAATCTATTTTATCTAAGCTCTTTGACGGTGACCTTTTTCTTAAATCCAATCCGTAGATTTCAAGTAGTACCTGATGTCATCGTAAGTAAAATATTCAATTTCTTGAGAAAATTGGGATTTTCGCTTTCACAGCGGAAAAGGCTTATACTCTTTCACCGTTTTCTAAATCGTGTTAGTGGTAAAACTAATACGCAAAGATATTTGATACCTTTGTGACTGTCTGCTTTGCAGTGACCACTATCCACCATGTCATGAGGAGGCAAATCCCTAGTTAAACCCTGGTCAAGTATTAAATATTTGGAAAAAGAAAAATATTTATAACTTTTCCGGGTTAAATAATTTTCTTTAAAGGATGATCTGAGCCAGTCAACCTCCATTCATTTGAAATAGAAGTATTTTAAAATTAATCAAGGTCATTGACATACTCCATTTCTGTGGCAGCTTTTCTGGCTCATCCGATTTATTTTTCTTCCGCACATTGAGTGTTTTTTGTCAGTTATCGATGTTTCAACTTTCCTTTTCCTGCTACATCCACTTGTAAGCACCGACTCCCTGTTTTTATTGAAAGAAATAGGTGATAATCTTACCGCTCAAGTATTGTCGGATTAACAGTATTTCTGAGCTGAAGTTTGTGCTCTTGACTCTTTTGTTTCCTAATTCGCTTGCCTCAATGTTTCATCCTGAACTTACTTGCTTGGACTATGATTTCAGGAGAAAAAGTAAGTCAGTGAAAATAAATGTGAATTTATTATGAAAAAAGAATATTAAAGCGAATACCCAGCAAACCAAAGATAAAAATAAGACATTAATCCAATACCCAAAAACTGAGTGACATGTTGTTTACACTGGTCTAATATAACTGCAATGTTATCATAACAAAATATTCTATCAATTAATAAATCAACTGATCCACTAATCAGTTAATCGACTATCTATCTATCTATCTATCTATCTATCTATCTATCTATCTATCTATCTATCTATTGATCTATCTAAATTTCTTATCTGATGTCACAGTGAATATTGTGTCATTAATACTTGATCTCCAGAAATATACGCTGATATCGTTAAGTATACCGTGTAGCATAAGCTATCAATTTACTTTTATTTCATTGGAAAAACAAAACTGTCTCCTTTTCTGTTACCAATGTTACTTCCTCTTGTTTACTTGCAACATAACTGGGTTTATCACAAATAAATATTACATTCCAAAAAAGTGATGGCTCATCATATCAGCTTTTCCTCTTAGTTCTTTCCCTTTTTTATAGAAACAGTATTTTCTTTACAAATTCTACCTATTTTAATTATAGTAAAAACTACTTACAATTTACAAATTCGAAAAAGAACGTATGTCATGAACATATCCTTTACTAAAATCATAATTGAAATTTCCGCCAGGTGATCCTGCCCAACATAGTGGTAAAATGCACCGTCTATTGACTTTTTAAGATCAAATTTGTCTTAAAATAGGATACCCTTGTCATTTTGGGCAACTAATATTCTGATTGTAAAGGGCTAAAAGCTCTTTATTTTGATTTGCATTGGCTGTCTTTGAACGTTCATGATGTTGGCTAAAGGACATCTCTTATTGTTTCGCAAGTAAAAGGGGGACTTGCATCTTTGCACACAAAACATTGGCTTGTTAATCCGCGTTTGCATTTAGTTGCAACATTATCAACCTCAGAAGGTTGCGGCACAGAAACCTTACCAGTTGCTGCAAAAGGTGTCAAAATTAACGAAAAAAGAAAAGTCAAATACACATCAGCACGAAGTCAGCTATTTGAAGTACGATTCCTTTGTCTCCCAGAAAGATAAAACATGTCCTTGTTGCTTGATCTGTGAGCCGACATTCTCTACTGAAGTAGTAAAAGTAAGCAAACTCGAGAATCGCCTTCATAGGAAGCATCCCAATAAGACAGTGCTGAGATAAAAAAATGAGCGATCTTAGAATGAAGCAATCTAACATTAGTGGTATGTTTGCCAAAACTGACGTCCAGTTGGAAAACAGGCTTCATATATCATGCCATATCTTAGTGATGGTAGATAAATCAGATGTTCCCTACACATTTGACGAAACAAAATTGCTGCAGTGAAGAAAACCATTGAAGCTTTGTTGTACCAAACCAAACAGCCAGTTCTCAAAGTTCTGTCTCATACAAGAGTACTCTTTGAAAGAAAATTGATGAAAAATGCAGACAGGTTAAAAACCAAGTCAACAAAGTCTAAAGGGTATAGAACATTCACTCAAAATTAATAAGTGAACGTTGAAAGAAAATCAGGTATTGTTGCCTGGGTATTAAGAATTCGTCTTGTTCTCTCAAAATCTACTAGAGAAAATAAATTTTTCATCGCTATCATCTAATGCTCATTCAAGTACTGTTTTTCAATCTATCCTTCTATCTTCATTATGAAATTTCCATAACAAACATCATTCAATATGCAACATTTGTTGAGTCGACCAAATCGTACAGAAGCCTCATAGGAATGATAAAAAGTAAAATTTCTCAACTTATTTCCATAAAATGTGCTTTTCACCGATAATGTCTCGCTGCAAAGAAGCTCAGCGATGAAATAACTTTTTTTACACTGTTGTAAAATGGGTTGACAAGATAAAGGCTCGTTCTCTCAATGACAGACTGTTTTCCTTGTTGTAAGAAAAAAATATGGAGGGCTTTACTAGACTGGTACTCCATACTGACCTTTCCCGTCTCTCAAAACGTAAGGAAATAATCATCCTTTCCCTTTCCCAGTTCATAAGAAAAAATGATATTATTGAAGAGGAGAGGTTCAACTATGGTACTTATCTATAGCAACAGTTGAATGATACGAAAATAATGATTTAAAAGGATTTTGCTTGGGGAACGCTATACATCTCTTTGATGTATTGTAACAAATTAATTCTCTTTACTTTAGAACAAAGTCAGACTGTTGGTTTTATCCTTTCCAGCTTTATATTTGATAGAAAATGTTTTGCACGACACCTTAGTTTAATAAAAGCAATCGTCTGTAACTTGGTTAGCTTGGAGACTTCTCACTGGACAAAACAAACTCAGCTTCAAAGTTTAGAAGCCAAACCCCAAAACACTTACTAGTGTTGCTACTAATGTCAGCTTTTATATTTGAAACCAAGATTTTTAGCTTTGGAATTCCATAAGTTGGCTTTATTTACAGTAAGAAAGGGTAAAGATGAGATGATGTGACGATTTAGGGGGCAGAAGAACGGAAATGGTCTGAAAACACAGACTTAGGGTACAAGAAAGAGGCGACAATCTTAACATAGCTCAATTTTTTATCGTTCCTTTATCAAAATGATAGAGCATGATAAAATACACCTATAATTTTATGATCTGAATTATTTCAAATCTACCAAAACAAAAGAAAGAGATCTTTAAATTGAAAAAAGGAAAAAGAATGGCAACACTAGAGGATTAAAGTGTTGAGATAAAGATAAAAAAGTAAGGGAGCCATAAGATACAGAGTTAATAACACAATTATCTTAATAAAATCAAATTCTGCTGCTCAAATAAAAGAAAATGTAACTCACACGAAGAGTTATCTTTTGCTAGTAAAGAACATTTCGATGTTTCTCTGAAGCAAAGTTAGGTTTTAAAAGGATATTTATTATGAAGTACTCTACACTGTAGTCACAGTAAAGCCACAAGCCTGTTCAATGTAGTTACAGAAACTAAAATTGGAAACTCGGGCACCGTAAATTTACTGTAGGCTACCTGTCACATAAAATATCATGTACCAGTGTTATCAGACGTGAAAGTCAATGGAGCAAAGTGAAAGCCAGTGATAGTGTTCAAGATTGCAAAAGAGAAGCTGTAGCTTTGAATACCAGATTAAGTAATACATGCATGATAAGACTATCACCAAGTGAATCGATCAATACTGATTGCAAGTTAGAATGAAATATCGTCTGTTTTTGAAATGTTTCAGTACAGTCTTTCAGCTTCTAATATCTGAATACGTAACACAGTAGAAGTTGCTGAAAATTATTATCAAATCAAAGGCAAAGATGCTTCCTAGGTCTTAATTTTATAACGCCTATTGCTTAAAGTTTTCATATTCCTCAGATACAAGTTCTTCAAAATCTTTTAGAACTAAATGCTGTGGAACGCATTACGAATGGTTTTATCCGATGTAATGGCCTCTTTAATATGTGTGTAGTACCCAGATGACTATCTTGTAAATGCTTACTGTCGTGTAAAAGAGTTTAGGCTTGTAAGACAATTTTTCATCTAATTTGCAAAGGATACAGCTTTTGTTAGTGGTGAATAGTCATGTATATTGGTTGGTAGTAAAGACGGTCGAAACACCAATGTTGCAGTTGCTAGTCTGCATTGTCGAAGCAACCTAAATGGTATGTTTGAAAGGTGATTTACAAATGTTTATCTTTAAGCACTTTTCAAACTTTTGGCCACGTCAACTGTCAGACAACCCGTACTTTCTGTTTAGAACTGCATCATTAATGCTATCTACCTTTCAAGGAAATACTCTGCTGAACAGAGAAGGTTTCCAAATTATCCGCAAACATTCTTTCACTGATAGAATGCAAAGTGGTTAACTTTTAACCTGTGCGGTGATGGTTTTCAACCAAGTGGCAGTAGATCTTCTACTAACCACCACCTTTTTTCATCTATACAACTCTGATGACATTGTATAATTTAGTATTTTAAATTTAAAAAAAATAACACTATCACTCATATATGCTCCAACGTATAGAGTAGGAAGCTGATGTTATTTAATGAGTTTATGGAACCTTGAAGTTTTTAGTGCTCAAAACAAATCTCTAAAATCAACTTTTCTATTCCTGTTTTCCACTCGAGTAATACAATATTAAAAAGTTAGTTTATAATAATCATAACGCTGTTTGGTTTTTGACAGTTCTTTAAAAATATTTAGTAAAGTCTTAATAGTCAAGGAAAGCAAGATGAATAAGAAACTGTATTTTTGCTGAGAATAAATGAAGCTGGTGAAAGAAAATAGGTAGATGCCCATTCACAGAGGTATTGACTAGGCATGTGCGAGTACACCTGAGAGTAGGTTATAGATATTCATGCAAACGCTGTGGGCTCTTTTCGGATGACCCCTTCATCCATACATGCATCCATTTTCTATATCACATTAAAGCGGTGGTTCACGGTACCTATATCAGCTGAAAATTCCTTACATATTTAGAAATGACCTGATGAAAATCTCGTGTGTCTGCAATGAAGCAGTTAAGTACAAACTAAAGTAGTTAATCAGAGCTCAAATTATCTGCTGCTTTAAACGCTCAGAGTGAAATTCAGGTCGAGGATTGGATTATCGCAGAATGTTCTGTGTCTAACGCTAAAACTTTTAAAGAGTTTGTACAATGATTTTACAGAGGTCATGAGAGTTTGTTTAGGTGTTAAGTAGCTTGTCGATGCAACTGGATGGATCTTAGGTGAAAATGCTTTTGGCCAATAGGAGGGTTATCAATGAACTGGAAAAACGTTATGAGAAGCTAGATATGGTGTCCCTTTGTCAAGTTTAAACGGCTGTAAATTTTCATCAAGATGTTGTGTATCGGTTGCCTGATGTTAAGTTTAAAGGTCAAAGTATAAGGTTAAGTCTGTATGAAATTAAATTGGGAGACATTTCATCTGTACAACATTGAGATTTAGTGTTTGATTTTGTTTTTGTTAGGCTTGAGAAACCTCTATACTAGCACACATCATTTTTAGCATAGCTTCTACAAAAAAAAATGCTTTGTGAAATTTTCTTCATAATTTTTGTGTATTTATTTTATTAATACAAAATTCTTTTTGTTTCAAATTAGGCATCATGCCTACCTCTCAAGGGTATTCAAAATCTGGAAAAAATTTTTGGCAGGTTGAACTGTATTGTCTAATACCACTAAAATATATAAAAAATGTAAAATAATTTTTAAACTGCAAATATATCAAATCATAGAAAACATAACAGGAATGTCTCCAATTGCTAATTCCTTCTAGCTTATATTCAGCCAAAAAGTCTATGACAGTATAATTTCTGCTTAATTTAATAAAGACTTGCTCTATGTGGAGGCAGTCAAGACCTTATTTCGATTATACTGGAGAAGAACGTGTTCCAGCCCCAAAAGCAATTAACCCAGATATAAAGAGATATCTGCAAAATATGATCACAAAAAATAGCACAGAAAGGTACTTACAGCTGAGAAAAAAAAACAGTGAGCGACTTATCACTACTTTAGTCTGCGTTAAGATACTAAAAGAAAAGTGTTGATTATTAAATGATGGGCGAGTGAGCAAAATGATACTCATACTAGTAATTCGATACTGACATATAGGACCAGAATAATAAAATTGCTCTGCATTAAAAGCAGAAAGACATTGGTGCCCCTAAAGTGATTTTCTGGATCAGTTACTATAAAATAAACCATTTTCCCACTCTTATTTTGTAAATAAATGTTCTCTTTACTTGTTTACATTTTGTTTCTCCTCTTGTTTTTTTTTCCATAATACAGTGATATATTAGTAAAATGTAATTTGTTAAACAACAGTTCAATTTCTGATCGTTATGCTCTGCCCATTTTAATCTCCTTTTGGCTACGACCCTATTAGTTTTAAGTGGAAGACAAAAGTCACATTAATGACCATTAACATTTTTTTAGAAAAGAACTTGTATAGTACCTCAAGCTGTTCAAACCATTTAATGTTCTTCCATATACATATAGTCAAAATTGATTTTTTGTTAGTGTAGATGCATTATATTAAACTTTTGAATGGCCCATACCTACTTTATATAACAGATTTGCTTTATGTATATTCTATGAAATTGACTCACATTGTCCAGTATTTCAATAACGTATTACGTATTACACCGTTCAGTCTAGACACAAAATTGGATCTTTGATCAAGAAAATAAGATCGCAGACAGAGAAACCAGTTCAACAGCAAGAAAAACAAAGAAAACAATCCATTAGCTACATCACAGCAATTACATTAATGTATATCTTGCCCTCCTTCAGAAATTTTATTTCCAGAACTAGAGAAAAAGTCAAAACAAGCACATGATAAATAGGGTCCCACACCTCACAATAATTCGAGCTCAATCACCAAGAAGGTCTGCACTTTTGAAAAAAGAGGTGCACGGAGTCATTTCTAGTTGCTTATGCAGGTCAGTAAGAACCTCACTATTTATTCCATACTAAAGTTTCTATATCTTAAGAAAGGCGTGCCAAGAACTGTCAATCATACATTCTGTTCAATTTAAGGAAATGCTATGTAATTACAATATAAAGTACTTTTTACCCATTAAACTTTTGGAAAGGTGCTTTGCCTGTTACAAAAATATTTATGTAAGGCTGATGCCTTCAATAATTGGCTTTTATTCAAACAGTTTATTAAATGTGGGGGCATTAACTTTGTACTATTAAAATTGAATACTAAGAATCCATATAAATATATTCTAAGTTATAATAACAAGCCTAAAAATATAGGTAATGTGCAGACAGAAAGGGAATAAAAATCTAAACAGCAATATCGAATATCAATAATTTATTCGTATTATTGTTTTTATTCCGTTAAGAGAAAATTTATTCAAAGAAAGAAAGCAGTATCATCCAGCGTTATACATTCTGTGCTTCTCTCATCTACTTGAGCCCCGTCTTTTCTCCGGTACTAAGAGTAAATATTTTTTTTATTTTCTGTCTCACATGTTGGTATTCATGTTGACAGCATATTTCTATTTCAAATTTTCTGATTAAAATGAAAAATATGCATTTTGCCCCTAAAATGGGATTGAGTTTGATATGGAATCTGATGTGCTGATTTCATATCTGCAATTTGTTGCACTCTATCACGAACGGATTTTTTTATCAACAGAAACTATTAACTATATTTACCATAATCCAAACTTGCAATTTGGACAAGACCTAAACATTCACTTAAGCTATGTTTCATAAGTTATTTTAATTAAAGTAGTAATTGGTGTTCTACTATAATTTATTTTCAATTTTAAAAATCATAAAGCACTTTGTTGGTGCAATGTTGACCTGTTGATCTAGCAAGGCCATTAAATCAGTTTTAATACTGTCATGTTACTGACAGTTGGTACTTTGAATAAGTGATGTCACTTTGGCTGCTAATTAAAACTGATAATAGTTTTTATATGCAGGGAAGTCAGAAATGTAATCAAATAAAATGGTGAGGCATACGATTATTCTTTTGTACTGAACTGTATGCCGACAACAACGTATTTAAACAACTGTTTTGCAGTGTAAAGAAAATGGCAAACTGAGACTGTGAAAACCATCCACAAAGTTTCTGTTGCATATGTGGAAAGTTTACATTGAAAAAACAAAAATTTTAACTTATAAATTGAAAACATCATATAAATACTATTTTGGGTACAAGCTTGGAGACCAAATAAAGAATAGGCTCCATATTTTTTATGTACAACATGCTACGCAGGACACTCGAAGTGTCCAGGTTGACAAAGCAAATCAATTGCTACTGATGTGTCCTTGATATAGAATGAACCAAAGAGAAAAGTAGAAAACCCTATTGTTTTACCTTCTGCAGATTACAGCATTGATAGTGACATCAGTCCTGATGTTGAACCTAATCAAATTATTTTCTATTTTGATTGTACGTTCGAGCCTAATATGGATGCAACATCATCTTCAATGGATCAAGAGGAACTCAATGACTTTGTTAGGGATTTAGGTATGGCAAAGGAGAAGGCGCAAAGGAGAAGACTGAGGTGTCAGGTTACAAGTTATCAAGATTAGATCTAACAACATGCAGCTAACAATTTTCTTGGAACTCATGAGAGTGAAAATTACTCTGAAATACAGCACACATTATTAAATAGATTTGCCAAACTGGAGGTCAGAATATATCCGAAAATGCACTTTTTGCACTCTCATCTTGATCTTTTTTTCTTCAAACATGAGTGATATAACTGATAAGCATGCAAAAATATTCCATCAAGATATAAACTTTTGGCAAATAAATTCAAAGCCTAATCTGACCCAAACATGATGGTAGATTTTTGTTGTTTTTTGCAAAGATACCAGAAAAAAATGACAGTTTTATGATACTTTGGATTAATAATTACGGTAAAAAACAATTGAGGAGTAGAACAATTTATCTCTGTATTTATTTAAAAAAAATAAATTACTTCATCTTTTATCAATTTTGTCCTTATTGTCATAATAGTGAAAATTCAATTAATAAATTACCTAAAAAGTTGATATGATAGAGTTAAACGGTTCTCTGAATTAGTACTATCAAATATATCTGAAATTAATATTTTCATAGAAGAAGCCGACAAACATTTGTTATTCAGTGTTTTTTATGCATTAAGGCAATCATTTTACATTGATATTTTTTCTCATGGCATCATCTGTCACTATGACTTATATTGAGCTCCGATTTTTTAACCTTTCTTTTTGTTATAAGTAATAGCTATTCCCGTTTAGGTAGCCTCCGTATTTCAGTTCTTACATTTCACTCCATGTATTCTAACCTATACATTTCACCCCATACACTTCAGCATACAAACATGTCAAGCTATGCTTCTTTTTTTATCTGTTGAATTAACCTATCCTTGACTTTTTTCAACTAAAGTTGAAGTTTTATTTCTTTACTTTTTGATGCTCTGTGTTTATTAAAGGTTTCTGAATTGATAACATCTGTGCTATCCTGCTGTTATTCTCAAATGTGGTGTTGTCATTTTCTTGCTATATTGGCAGGTCTTTAAAAACATACTTATTTCCTTTCTTGATTACCACTTTTCCGTTCCTCCATTTTTCCCAACCTCAAATAATTCATGGAAAAAGATTAAAGTCCCAGAAACTAGTCAAGTTGAATAGGACACACGTAACTACTTTCTTAAAATTGGTATTTTAACAAAATATAAAAACTAAACCCGATAGAAAAGTTAATCAGTTTGTTCCCAGGCACTTATCGTGCTTCTTCTTAGGATGTTTTTAGTTTCAAATATTTGAGACTTTAAGACTATTACAGCGTCTGTAAACTACGTTTTGCTTGTAAATCCTAATTGATTAAACCAAAACTGTTTATTATAACAGTGGAAAACTGGTGTAATTGAAGAAAATCCCTGCTCGATATTCCACAACTTAGTTGTATTTCAAAACTCCAACATGGTAAAAAGAACACACAACACGTTTATTACAGAAAAAATAGATTGAAAAAAAGGCTTGTCAATCAAGAGAGAAACCACCACTCATTGGTTTGTCAGTTTTTGTTTCCTTCATTTGCCCCAATCATGCTACCTACCAACACAGAATAGAGGTCTTATTCTGTGCAACTACCCAACAGGGACCTTTGTCTCTGTGTTGCCAACTGACCGATAAAACCAAAACCTTAGTCCAAAAGTGAAACCTTGAAAAAATTGAAGTTACTGGCTTCATTTTGCGTCAAAAATTCCTCCTAACTTTAAAGTTGGTTTCCTTATTCCCTTATTCTCAGGGCTTTCTCTCCGACATTTTACCCTATGGATGCCTTATCAAAATTACTTTTAACTTAAATCAGGCTTTATACCAAACGGACTTTGGAATTGACGGAGTGTGTGCTCAGCCTTTATAATAAGTTATAATAATGAGTTGGTTTCTGCTGCATATGTATTCATTAGAAACACCTCCTTTAAAATCAATTTCACTTTTAGTATAGATTTTCTTATACTCAAACTGCTTTCAACAAATATTGATGCTGAGAAATGTGATAGATCCTCTTCTAGATTTATGTTTAGATGAAACATTATTTTTCATAATTTTCCCTTGGCAATTGTTTATCCTCAACTGCACTGAGCAGTCAATAAGTTAGTTTCTTTCAAGCCATTAGCTCTTCCAAAGTCCTAGATTTTTTAGAAAAAGCAGATTTTTTTTTAGTAATTCCACAGATTTACTGATGGAATGGAAGAGTAGTATTCATAAGAGCAGCATTCATAAAAGATGAAGGTAGATGGAGAGAAAAGAATATTAAAAGAGAGGTTAATGGAAAATTAGAGCTTATACAAACATATATATAAATATATNGTCCAAATGTATTTACTGAGTTCCGTCGAGTTCCTGTATTTTTTGTTTCGAAAAGATGAGATGTGACTTCTGTACCTGGTTTTGAATTCGTTTTCTGTCAGTCCTATGTATGTTTCAGTGGTGTTGTTGTCTTTGCGTGTAACGGTTGCTTGGTAAACAACCGATTTTTGTAGACAGTTACCGTCAAGTGGGCATGTGTTGTTTTGTCGGCAGTTGCATGTTTTTTTGTTCTTAGTACTGTTTGTATCGGTGTCGGTTGTCTTTTGTGAGTTAAGAGTGCGCTTGTTGTGGATGTCGATGATTTGTTTTGTGTTGTTCATACAGCTGTAACTAATCTTGATGGTGTTTCGGTTAAAGATTTTTCGTAGTATGTGGTCTTTAGGGAAGTGCCCAGAAAGTTGGCTTTTCACTGAGATATTTATTAAAGACACCTGGGCATGTCATCAAGTATTTTCAATTGATTGCAACCCAAATTATTTACTTATTTGAAGTAAGTTGGATGGTATACTTTTACTTCTTAAAACGTGATGCTCAGAATAGATTGGCATTGATATGTTTTCTCGACCAGACATGTTCAACACTTCAGTGTGAATGTCTATTTCCAGTTTTAGGGATCCCTGGATGAAGTTCAAAGAACCACACAAAATAGGAGGAAGGTTATCCGCTGGAGTGTCTGGATATAGGCACAGAAACAATACCAAGACATAAAAGAGATAGTAGTTTATATGTATATCCCAATACAAGATACGCCTATACGTATAGCCCATTACAGGATACACCTATATGTATACCCTAATACAAGGTACACCTATAGGTATACCCCAATACAAGGTACACCTATATCTCTTGACTTTACAACCCCTTATTTACATGTCTTGTGTCCTCTACTTAAATACAAAATTAATTTATACTTACAATTGATTACATCATCAAAACCTTAAGGAGTCATACTATGGCAATCCACATTTAAAAGAATTCCTTCTTTGCATCTCTCATCAAAGAGAGTATATACCTTAGGGGTGCTCTCAATATTATTTAGCTTAGGGCCAATATAGTCAAAAACTACCCTGCATATATTACACATGGTACACACTGATCGGACCATATGCCCAGACTTTATACAGGTTAAACATTTAATGTCACCCTTAATGCAGGTCTTGGTCTGTGATTTAACATTTAAAACTTTATAATGGCTCTTATCACAAAGGTTATTTATTAACAACTTACTGGCAAGGGTTACCAATTCTCTAAAATGCTCATATTTTCTTTTAAGAGGTTCTTTTTGCAGTTCCTCTGGAATGGGTCTTTGTCAAAATAAATACTCATTCAATCAGATAGGCTGCTTCTGTAATCATTAACATCGGCACACTGTTGAAGGTTTAAGCCTGGCAATTCCAGTCACTTTTCTTTAAAAATTTCATTGGCGAATCGTTCTTTTATAAGCCTGAGTGGGTTCCTAGCTCTAACTCGCATTTCAGACGAATTACTCGTGCAACATTTTTCTTTGAGTAGCTGAGCAGTAGATTTCTCTCGTTCTCATTGTTTGTGACTTTATGCACTTGTAGAAACATGTCCAAAATTTTAATGTAGTATTTAATACCCTTCCCTCCATTTAAAGCTGCAGGCTTGTTGAAAACAATTCTTGAAAGCCCAGGTCAACCATCAGCAGAAATACTTAATGCCACTGTTGAAAATAATAAATATCCTTTATAGAGAAATATACCAGTGGACTTCTGGTCCACTTTGTAATGCCTGGATCCAAAGATTGGGAACTACTGTGTGAGGTGGTTATGAGACCAAGGGCATGGTGCCGGGCTGGTGTAAAAAAGAACTTAACTCCAGGATGGGACAGACCATAGAAATCTGCGGATAAAATTAGGTAAGGTAGCACAAGGAAACCAAAGTATCTTTCAATATAGGACATTTTCTTTGTTGCTATTTTGATAGAGAATACAAATCACTGGTGTAAAGTACACAACAAAATTCTTTCTTGGATAAGCAAAAAAGTACTGTACGTTGTTTGCATCAGGAATTATAATAATTGGGCAAAGGTAACGCTAAAGCGTATTTAACGTATTGAATGAATACTTATCATTTTCAAAGAAAAGCTCCAAAAACGATTTTTAAATATATCTAAAACAATTTCCTATTTTATACAATTGTTTGTCATAACTTGAGATACCAACGCCAATTTCTTTGGGCTTGACATATAATAATTTAACAATGGGTTGTAAATCCGTTGATAAATCCTTTCATTTGTTAATGCTAGCTTTCTTTGCCTTATGGAAAGCCAAACGCTATTTTCCTAATCTGGCACCAAAATTTAGAACTAGAGGAATTCAGTTTTTATCTGAAATACGTGTGACTTTCCGACTAAATTCTCAATATTTAAATGTCAAATGGAGTCAACATCTTCAAGACCGGTAATCCTGTTGTATTCTTTACTTTTTAAGAAACTCTACAAAACTTGGTCGTATCCAATTCTTATCATAAATTACCAGAGATACCCGACACTGCCTGGGACATCGGTCTAAGTGCCCACAGTAGCATTTCTAGATTCCTCTCACGACAAATACGTAAATTTGCAATCAAACCCTAATGTAATAAAGCCCCATTTAACAGGTTAACAGCTTTTGTTACAACAGTTTCTGGATTGTAGTTATCTATCCTTAAAAACAGGACCACCTGACCCTATTTTAGCTCTGGCAGCTGCTTATATGGTCACACCAAAAAATAACATATTCAATGTGGATGTCATGTTTGCAGAGTACTCGACATTAAAACTGAGTTCTTTAAGCTGTCTTGTTGAACTATTCTTTGAGTGTAAGACTCAGTCTTTCAAAATGAGCAACACGACCATCTTTTTGGCCCTAATGACCTCTTCCTTTTATGCTGGAAAATAACATAAGCTATGTTTAATGCAGAGCTGCAATATTTTCCACATCAGATAAACGTTTCCTACTTTGCCACCTTAAATTCATATGAACAAACTGACATTGAAGGTCTCGATAAAACAAAAAAAAATTGAATAAATATATTTACGTATAAAAAAATATGTGTGTATGTATAAATCTTTCTATGTATGCATGTATGTATGTATGTGTGTGTGCATTTACGTATATATGTTTGTATGTATGTACGTATGTGCACAGAATTGAAGCTGGCAGTATGTAACATCTTCCACCAAAAGCTCATATACAAGATAACATGGATACATCATGGATCAAAACATGGGCATATACTACACTACATCATCACACGAAAGCGTGGCCTTCAAGACATGTGTACATTAAGAGTTATGCGGGGTGCAGATTGTAGTACTGACCATAAACTTGTTCGTGCTAAAATTAAGATGTGTATCAGGAAGAAGATCAGAGCAACAGGATTAAAAGTGCCTAAGCAAGTCTCTTAATTAACTCCATAGTAATGACCCATATAGTCACTAGGAGTAATAATGTAAGATGCTTGTTAAGCTGAACCATATTTTATTCCATAATCAGCTTTTGAGATATCATCGTTCGGTCCTCCATAACTTTTACAGTTTTTCTATGAACATCTCTTTTTCCTGTGTTCTTTATTTCACATTTACAAAAAAAAAGGGAGGCAAAGAAATAATTGAAACTTGATGTGAAAAATGGGACTTAGTTTAGTTAAATTCAACCTCCTTACCTCAACAGTTTTTAGGCAGCTTCAACCCGATTAAACTGCTGATGACTTCAAAGCAATTTGGACTTGGTAATATGCCGCTCAAATTCAATTATATTGTTTCCTCATTTACCGTTCAAAGGTATTTCTCAGTAAAGTAGACAATATACCAAAAGAAATTTATCATTCCCTTATATGCTTTTTCGTTTTGAGCTGTGTAACTATGGGAGATACGTTTTGGCCAGCTACAAAAGGGTAGTCTCAGAGACACTTGAATTTCTTACTTTAAATTACCATGTACCAAATCATTACCATTTACACTTCTCAAAGGTAAATTAGCAGAATCTTCATCCCAGATCAGTAATGCTGTTGTCTTCTGTGAATAAGTTATATGCTGGACACAGTTTGAAAGAAATTGTATCCTTAGTTTTTGCTAGTTATTCAGCAATAAATAATAATAATAATAATAATAATAATAAAAATAATAAAAATAATAATAATAATGTGCAGGTTCCCCCACAGTGCTGTTTAACCTGTATCCTTTCCCAGCTCACTTGGTAGCACTTTCTTGATGTCATAATCATGTTTTTCTTGAAGAGCAGTACCAGGTACCTTCAATCCGGGTATAGATTTACGAGGTAAGGAAATAACCAGAGCTATAGACGATTCAAAAGGAATATCAACTGTCCTCCCATTCGATATAATTGTGAAGTTACAAAAGCACTAGTAGACTTGTTTTCTAGCTGAATATCAGTGCCATCTTACTTTCAAAATAAGCATTTTTTCTAAAATAGCACAAACGACTTAAAGATATGCTCACAAAATGATCTAGTTAAAAGGGTAGAGCCGATAGCTGAGGTGGTAGAGCTTATGCCTATGATAGCTACAAAAAATTGCTAATGACCAGTTTGGTGGACATATATTTTTCACGTTTCTACAATTTCAAATTCTCTTCATCCAACATACTTTCAAAAAGCACCACTTTGTGTAAAATGGCTTCTAAATGATCTACGAGTTTAAATGGAGTGCATGCTAGCACGTCCTGTACCTCTCTGCTTCTCTCCACATTTTCCACGAAAAGAATTCAAAAAGCAGCCTTGGCATATAAAACGAATGAAATGAAAGACCCTAAAGAATAAAATACTTTCCCCCACTATATGCACAAAGAGCGATACGTGGCAGGTGGATTATTATTGTACTCAATTATTTTGGAAATAAAAACAATTTATTTGTGGAATTTTTCAATTGAGTTTTGAAATCTCATTTGTGCTGTCAGTTGTGGACAAACATACCAGACGATTTATATTCGATAGGTCATCTTGATTTAATTACAAGGAGGTGTAATTAAGACTTGGTTCAATAGCAATATTCGATTATCTATTGTTATCAGCTAGTATCAGTATTGCTTTTAATTCCGGAGTTGGAATGTCATCTTAACTAACTTGATTCCATTTTTTGTGAACACTAATTTTCCCAAAAGGATGTTTTTAAGTTTCTGTTTATGCCATGTATCCAAGGAAAGATCGCCTACTTATAACTTTTTAAATTTTGTGACGTCAGGAAAACATGCATTATAATGTTTTAATTATTTACTTTTCACTACAATGAGAATAAGAAAGGCTTTGAGAAATTTAGAAAGACTTTTGATGTCCACCCCATTAAAAAGTTAAAAACTTGTTTATAGAATAAGCATCCTCCTTATTGAGAAAGCCTTTGGTGATCTTGCTTCAGTCAGTGGTGCTATTGTTCTTGTCATATTTGCATTGATTTATGGGCTTGGCAAATTAAACACGTTTTCTTTTTTAATCTGACCTCACATAAATTGGAGTCTTCTTGGTGAGATATCAAAGACAAAATGGTAAACTCTTGAGAGGACGATGAATCCAGCTTACTAACCTTGTCTGGTGGACTAACCACTGCTGTGGTCTGGCAGTGGTCATGGAATTTCTCCTTCAGGTCATAATTACCAAGATAAAGCCTCGTTTAGGCCTATCTATGGAAAAGGTCTGCCAAACGGATGATTTTGCATATTCAGAACTATTGCTAAGAGCCTGATAACCATCCATAGTACTTCCAGTCAGGAGGTGGTTAAACATGGACAAGATCTATCAACCTTATCTTTATTACTTAACGAAAACGAAAATAACCAGAAATTGTCACATCAGAATCTGGCTAAAAATACTACAGTTAAAGAAACTACAGAATTAGTTATTCGTTCCTTAGTTCCTTATCTCAAAAAGCTGAGACAATTTCGGCAATTAAATGGAACTCCAAATTCCTAGATGTTTATGCTCTTTCTATTGAGATCAAAAAGAAAGAAAATGGGATTGTGTAACCAATATCAGATATTCATTTTAAGCTTCGAGCTCCATTTAAGACAATACGGAGAATTTACTGTGGAGAGAAAAATGGTGGGGATAAAGAAATACCCAGATAATGTACCAAAGCAATATACTACTTTGCGAGACAAGTGTACAGTGAAATCTATTTGAAACTGGGAAGTGCCTATGCTTTTAACGAAAGCATAAATCAACAATAAAATGTTGGTTAGCATGTCTAGGAACAGAATGAAGAGATTTTGAAGATGCAAGATGAAATTAATGCTATTTAGTTAGAAATCCAAGTATAGTCCCATGCAAGGTAACTGATAAAAAGCAAGTTGCATGTTAACACTGATAACCAAATCATATCAATAATCCTGAGTTGGTTATCACACCCACAGCAAATAAAAGACCAAAAGGACCAATCTGAGAAAGAAATAACCCGCGGTTGCTCTAGAGGAAAGAAAGATTACGGAAGCCTCTATGATAAAAGAAGGTACCACAGACTGTAGAAGCATCGGTCTAGTGTTACACAGAACACCTCCAAATCGATACTGGTGTTGGATTATGCATTATCGTTGTGCCAACATTGCAAGTTTTAAATCTACCTATGCATGTAAAGAAGCATCAGGATGAAAAGTACTTAGTTGTGAAGTGGAATTTCAGTTGGAATCGTTAAATAAGATGTTGCAATACTGTGCCAATCTCCTTTCTACCTACTGACATATCCCAATCAACTAAAATTTGGTCGAGAAGGCTGCTCTCCAAATGCTTCGTTGAAAATGTGACATGTTGTGCATGTCATGTGTGACTAACTGTGAGTAGTTAAATTATATAATTATATAATAATACGTTATAAAACCCTAGTTTCAAAATAATCTATATGTATTTCAGAATATATTCTACATAGTTAATACGTTCAGAATGTTACTAAAGCCATCCGTTTCCTCTCTAAAACCTTTTTTGTTCAAGTATTGCCGCACTTCTACATCTTTGTATTTTCCTTGTTCTTGTTCTTGGACGATTTCTCTTTTCGTTATAGACAATTGACATAATAATAGACTAGTCTTTAATGTGTGCCCTGTACGCGTACTCCATTGTGTAATAGAACAATAACTTGGTCCATTCTGAAACTGAATTGAATGTAGACCTAATAGGCACCCATCCATGTATTAGGGGAAGTTCAGATGTTTAGACAACAATAGAGCTCTAGGTTGCATCAATGATGCCATATCTCATGCTGTTGGCTATGACGAGTACTTGAACATACTAAAACAAAGAAAAATCCTGGTTTAAATCTTGAAATATGTGAGTTTGGCAGAAAGAAGCTTTGACAGTTTGACTTTGTACTCAGGGCGAAAGGAACTTATCCATGAGAAGAAAATGTGAAGAAAGTATAGGAATATTCTCACATCACATGTAAATGAAGAACGTGTGCAGATTTCTTGGTTTGGTCCAATAATAAGTTCATTCCGAATTTTGTTGATGAAGTAGACCCTTTCCAGAAACTTTTACGAAAAGGATTAAAATTTGTTTAGAAACCTTTAAAAGAAAAGGCGACGTGTAATAATAAACATATGATAAGGATCAATTTTACTTTGACTAACCTGGATTTAATAAAATTTTGTGCAATTGAATTACTTTGTATAAAGTTTGAAAGTAGTAATACACCCATGAAGTATGGTTATGAAGGATCACAAAAGGTTTTGTCTTGTCATTCGTTTGTCAACCTTGAAAGCCAATCTGACTGAACCTGAATGGTCAACTGCTATTTGAGACTGTTGCCATTTTTAACTTTATATTCTGGGAGCTTCAGGACTGATTCTGGTATCTGATGGTGAGCAGTTATAGTAGTCGAGAAATAAAAATAAATCCACGTAGAAAATTTATTCCCTAGATCACGAAATCAAAACAGTATTGGTTTAAAGTTTCAGTATCGGTCTAGTAACTTAAACGAAGGCTCAGCTGCGACAAACAGAATCGACACTAGAGAACGCAGTCCTACTGACAAAGATAAAGCATTCTTTGAAGACCCTGTTTACGCAGTTAATTTATTTTGCAGTGAAAGGCAAGAATAATTAAAAAGATCTGCTCTATACAGCACAGTAAGGTGACAATACAAAAACTCAGTTTCTGATGAACAAAATATCTTCTGAGATAAAATTTTGAAAATTTTAATGTCGCCCATCCTTAAATACATACATACTGGAAAGGCGTATCAATAATACTAACATGTAATTTGTTTTGAGGTCAAAAATATTGTAAGTGAATAATTGTTCATCACTTTTCCCATGGAAGCTACAATTCATCTATGATTATCTGTTCATTACGGCGTAGGTTATAAAAGATCAATAAATACAGAGACATCGTTTGAAAGATACATTTGTTTGGAACCAAAGTTATTTAAGAGCACTGTCACAATACGTTCTAGTGTGTATAAAGACCTAATAAGACTTACTGTTCTGTGTGGTCTTCCTCTACAAATAATACAGTGATGAAGGTACTATACTGTGAGATAAATATTATTCACTCAGAGGGAAGGACAAATTTGTTTTCTTCTACTCTGTTCTTGCAGAGGCTGCAGATGTCTTAAACTTTTATACCATACTTTTAATCATTTCTGGAAAGAAACTAAAGAGCTGATCTCTTAGCATGCTTTACTGTCTACACTAGCGCATACACTAAACTATTATCAGGAATATCATTAAGAGAAAAAAAGAAATACTTTGCTCGACAAGTAGCAAAAAACAAGATGGTGGCAAGAAGGGTGACTGTTTTTCTTTTAGTTTTACTTGTTTCGTTTGAAATTACTGATACTTACTTGTAGGATAACAATTATAAATTTAGATAAATTTCCTTAACAAAAGATGAGTTTCAGAAAAGGTTGAATTGGAGAGGAAATAAATCCATTCATAATATTGTTGAGTGGAATTGGAAGTTTGGCGCTGTACATGCGCTTTCATGTAAGCATAGTATTATCGTTGTTTTATGTTTATCTGAAACACTTATCACAAACCTCCAGAATCAGAATTTTCCAATCTATGAGTTGGAAGGACTTCCTATTATTAGTTGAAAAAGGACTGATGATCAACAGGCTATACCTAAAGACACTTTGACGACTATCTATCTTGCTTTTGCAAACAAACCAGTCAATTCGAAGATGAGTACGACGACAAAAAGGGTCAACATTCCAAACTTTTTCTATTGTAGATTGACAATTCCATTACTTCTATTATTAGACACTTCCATAATTGGACAATTCTATGAAACGTTTCCACCCAATCTTTGGCCATCATCAGTCAAAATTATCAATTAATTATTATGACTAGCATATTTATAACATAGTAAGATCACATGTTAATCCATGACACGTGAAGAAGCACATTCCTAGAAAAGCATACAGAAGAACTATTGTGTAAAGAGATGGTAAACAACCTATAGTAAAAAGACAAAAAGAGCTGACAAAAAGTGACTGAAAGAGAACCATGAGAATAGAACTTTGTTTAGAACTGAGGCAGTGATTATCTCTTTGAATCAGAAGACTTTCGTGTAAGAGAAGGTCAAAAGGTCTTACTAATTATAGTAAAATCATCAAGTGACCCAGTATATCTAGTTTGTTTTATATTTTCCCACATGGCTGATGGATTAGGATAACCGAGTTTAGAACCACTCTTACCAATACCCAAGTGATCATTACCACAAATCCTAAGATTTCCAGATGTTTCACCGTAATAAGTAGCACTACAACCAGTACACGAATACTTATAGGATAACATTAGAGTATAACAGGGTAGGAAAGCGCTCCTTGTACTTGAATAGGAATGATAAACCTTTGGGTGATGTAAATACGAATAGCAATTTATGATTGGAATAGTATTTCTTGAAAAGTTTGGATATATCATTACGTAGCTTAAAACTCATTTAGTCTACATAGAGAAGAGTGATTTTAAACTCGGTTCTAAAAAAGTTTGGAATGTTGACCCTTTTTGTCGTCATACTCATCTTCAATTTTCAACAGAAGCTGCACCTTCCTTTATAAACCGGTTAATGTTGTCTGATATAATGCCATTTTGACATCGCTAATTGATCATGAAATGGCATTTTGAACACGAAAAATAAACAATGCGAAATGCAAACCGAAAGCCATAAAACTCCATTAGTACTCAAACTATGACCCAAGACCTATGATCAGAGACTTGGAAAATGTATATTGGAAGTCTATTTATGAGCAAAAAATTGTTAACGCGGGATTAAATTACTTAAATAAAACAATAAAGTAAGTATTTGATAGATATGCCAAAAATTGAAAAGCTGATACCGGTAGAAGGTAAAAAGTGACCATGGTTCACAACAAAAATGAGAAAACAAAAGAATACTCGCAGTAAAATCTTACATAAAGCAAAAAATCCGAATTTCAATACAGATTGGGATTTATACGAAAGACTTTGAAACAAATGCAATAACCAGTTGAAAAAGAAAACACCTACTTACCACCGGAGACTACGCCCACAAGTAAGTAGCCCCAAAAATTGTTGATCTTTTTCAATAACATTTTCCCAGTCAGAAAAACTCAAGAAGAGTAGTAAAACGTATTCCAAATCTTGTCTACATATTCATTAAACATTTTTTAGAGCATCATTCTCACCCTCAAATCTGTTTATGTAGCAACGAGGAGTCCCTAAATCAATTTTCAATCCGACTCAAAAAATTTTCCAGTTCATATATGTCTCAAAATTGTTTGTAAGGAAGCAGAATTGGAAGCTGAAGCGGACAAAAGCCACTGAAATTAACAACTTACTACTTGGCATGCTAGAGGACTGCTTAAAAAATATATATTGGGGTCATTATGTTACATTATCAACCCTTTATCCAAAGCGTATACGGTTTCAAACGTTTAAAAAATGGGCAAAAATCACACCAGTACTTTAGTTGAGAGACAAATATCTTCCAGGAAATTATCGGCTAATTTTTATTCTTCCATTACTCTCTACAATCTTGGAAAAAGCGGTACTTATTCAGCTATTAACGTATCTTAAAAGATATTTTCTCCTTGCTGACACTCAATATCGGTTTCGCAAAAGGCCATCAATTGTTTTTATTTAACACTGTCGAACGACTGTGGAAAAATGATTGGAGTAGTATACATTGATGTTATTAAGGCATTTGATACCTCCTCCTCAGGTGCCATCTCCTTCTAGAACGACAGCGGTCATGCTTCTCCACAGAGACCTGTCCTTTGCTATCCTCAGCATCTCTATTTCACTTTTCCCGGTCAAAATTGATATGCTTTTCATGAATGTTATCCGTCTACTTCCTCTTCCTCTTCTTCCACGCATCCTGCCTGTAAGAGTCAGGTCCTCCAGTCCTTCTTTTCTGAGCACATGTCCTAGGACGGACAACTGCCTTCCCCTGATGATTTTTAGAAGCTTCATGCTGTAACGTACTTGTCTCAATACTTCGTCTTTGGTAACGTGGTCAGTCCAAGAAACTCTCAACATTCTTCGTAGAAACCATATCTCAGCAGCATTTATCCGACTTTTCATTTCTTTATTTACTTCCAGCTTTCACATCCATGTGTCAAAACAGTAGTCGAGTATCTTCAACTTTGTGTCCATTGAGATATTTCGACTCTTCAAGGAAATGGACTATCATATTTTTCTATTCTCGATCGAAATTAAATTTTCGAATTTAGTTGCATTAATTTCGATTTTCCGAAAACAAAATCGAAGGCATACTAAAATACAAAACAGATCATGTAGAAAATTATTGTAAAGAAAAAAACTTCTCCTAAGTCCATAAAAAGGCAAAATAGCAGATTTCAAAACCGCGAAAAGGCAATTTGGACAAGAGCTACAAATGTCGTGTATTGAGAAACCCAATTACTTTGTTAAGGAATACACATACCTTTGAAGAAATAGCACAACAGCGTTGTTGGTGGATTGACACTTATTTTGTACTTAAGAGACTACCTAAAAGTTGATACTGCTACCAGAATTTACTTAATAATAATTATGCCTATCTTGACGTGGAGTGGTAACATCAAACTAACTGAAATGAAAACACAACAACGTACCTAAAGCTTTAAAGCAAGAACGTTGTTTTCTGGTGAAAAATGATTCGAACGACTCTTGGAGAGGGTCACTTTCAAAGGCTGCTATAAACTTACCAATTTTAAGGCACAGGCCTATGTTGTGCTAATTTTAATAAATATCCCTTCTAGTTCTTTTTCTTGGTCTTAGCGTGTCCCTATTTAAGATCAGCATTTCTGATAAGCCTTTTGAAAATATTTTTGTTTATGTACTCTACTTTTACCTTTTGGCCTTACCCTCAAATCGGTTTTAATGTTTATTTTTCCACCTGATATCATGCCCTCCTCTTGCCATATTTCCTTTAATATCCACCGGGGGCCTTGAACTCAGTTAATCTTTTAAGTCCTCTAATGTAGTTAAGTTGGCTGACTTGACCTGCTTTCCACCATTGCAAATCGATGAATGTTGCTCTATAATCTATTTCTGAAATTTTTATCTTTTATCCCAATGTCTAGCCGAATTTTCATTTTGCTAAGGCATGTAAAGTATCTTTTTTACTTTTAATATTTTCCCTTTTGTTCCTTAAGTTTTGTTAAAACCTTATATTGGGTGGTAAACCAATCTCCATTGCAGAAAATAGACAATACCATTCCCCTGTGCTACCCTTTTTACCATTGTTGACCATTGATATTTCAGCCAATAATTTGTCCTGGATCTTTAAGCTCCCAGGGGGTCTTGTTAGCATCCTAGAGCACTCAAAAGACTAAAGAAAAGAAACTCATTGGATAATTTGATTAAAATGGTTTGAAGTTTGCTTGTGGTATTATAAGGTAGTGTCTTGTTTCCCTAAAGTTTAACCTGAGAACGAGCTGTGGTTGTCAACTGGTTTTAATTAGGACGTTACAGTGTCTTAATTTACACATGAAATGTTATTGTGAAATTATCTGCTTATCAGAGCACCGAGGATTTTCACACTATGGCAAAATGACAGAAGTACACAGTCCTACAGCTGTCTTTATTCATTATTACTTCACCTGACCCTTTATTTATTGATTGATTTCAGTAGTTTTTTCAAGTGTGTGTACACTTTGTTTCGTTTTTTCCTACTTTTCTTTTGATCCCATTTATTGATATTGCTATCCACATTCTTGCTTTATCAAATTCAGATACTGTATCAATTTTCTCTGAGTCTACCCATTACGTTAAAATGAAGAGCTGTAATATTCTGGAGGTTTTTGTGTTACGAACACTCATTTGGTGGTTCTTTATATTGAAATGTATGTCAGTGTGGGTGTGGGGAGCAGATTATTACATTGCCTGGTTGTTGTTTGTTAAAATGAATTTTCTCGATTTTCTTTTCACCGTTTTGTATTTGAAACTGCTTGATTCTTCTCCAGTGTTGTCAAACAAATTATGAATAATGAGGGCCTTGTATAAAAGATCACTGTAGCACTTTCATCACTCGAGCCGGTTAAACGTGCGTCCTTGATATAAAAAATCTAGTTTTAAAGTTTTTTGCAGGGGTTAAGGTCTATTTGAGGTCAAAAAATAAATTCAATTTAGCCTTAGCTGGCTTGGTACTGTTGTTATTTTTCTCACATAAATTGTGACTTTTCTTGCAGTTACTAAAAATATCACTGGAAGTAAAATATGTATTGGTATGGTGTATCAGATTTTTTGCCTTTGTTGTTTCCATAACCAACTAAATATTTGCGGCTTTTAAAGCCTTCTGTATTTGTAAATTTATCTAGTGCATAAGCAAATGGCAACTGATAATCTCATGTAGAATAACTGAGAAGATAGTCCGAAAAGATTCATTTCGATATCATAATATTTATGAAACAACAAAATGAATTTTTTTTTGTGAACAGCTATATTTCGTATTACATCAAATACATCACATCACATTACATCAAATATAGCTGTTTACAAAAAAAAATTATTTTGTTGTTTCATAAATATTATGATATAGAAATGAATCTTTTCGGTTTTCTAGAGCATGCTACACATAAAAGTGTTTTCATATTAAGTATTAGAAATCTGGTTTTCTATTAGTGTATTTCAGGGGGAGAAAAGCATCAAGTCAAGTAAGAACTGAATGTGGAAAAGACCAGCATTTTTCACTGGTGCTGAAGTATTTAATCAGCTACCAGCTGGAACAAAAAAACAAGTTATATTTAGAAAATTAAGCAAAATACTAACCAAAGGTTTATTAAGTCATATTTTTCATAATTTGTAATCCTCATTGCCACTACTTGCCTATTTCCAAATGTTAGCCTTATGTGTTAAATCTCAAATTATATATATTATATATAACATATATAATATATAATATATAATATATATAATATATATAATATATAATATATATAATATATATAATATATATAATATATATAACATATATATAATATATATAATATATATAATATATATATATATAATATATATATCTCTCTCTTTCTTTCTCTTTTTTACCATGTTTTTTTTAGATCTTTGTAACAGAGGGTATGCTGAGTGTTCGGTACCCGTAACACATGTGGAAAGCAGCCACTGCCGGTCACAAGCCCGAGACCTCTGTTACCAACATGGTCAATCTTATGTCTGTCTCTTGTCTAAATTTCTGAAGCACTTCTTCTATGGCTTTGCTTATGTATTGCGTCTCGAGTCGTGTAAAATTTGTTTGTGATGTATAAGGTTTTTTAGGGGTTTTTTTTGTTGTTGTTTTGTTTGTTTGTTTTTATTTTTTTATGTTATTATTTTGTCAAAATAGAAGCCTTAACATATGGCTGTTTGGAGTTTACTCCTAATACTTTATATATATATATATATATACTCAATCTGCAGACAGTACTGTTTCGCCCTTTGTGGGCTCATCAGTGCAGCACAGAGCTTCTGAGACATAACTCNTTTCCTGAAGAGTGAATAAAATCACGAAACAGGCTTGTCGAAATGGACTGTGTAGTTTTTTGATTCTTTCCAACTTATCATATCTTATATATATATATATATGTACATTTTAATATTTTTTGTGTTTGTCAGTCAAGTTGATAAAAAGAGTGCTTAATACAATTGTAGACCATTTATCAGTATCAATCAAACGAGATATTACACTTATTTAGCAACACAAAGTTTCTTGCTTAATAAAACAATCATCAGGCTATAAAATTTTGAGATAGATTTTGTAGCCTGATGATTCTTTTAATAAGTATGAAACTCTGGGATGTCTTATAAGTGTAATATCTTATTTGATCGATACTTATTTGTGTATTTATATTATATATATTTACTTGGTGTTTGTTTTACATGAAAGTAAAATACCATTGCACAAAAAATGTACAATTTCTCACGTTCCTTCTCCTCAGCTTTATTGAACTAGAATTATCACAGGTCGTAATGACCTTAATTACAATAACCTGATAGCTATGGATTTGGAGAGAGTCGGGTTAGACGAGCTATAAGACGTGAAAGAAGCAATTATTTTATTTATAGAATGGTAATGAAATATTTGATAAAGACTCGCCGTTCGTAGTGAAAAGAGTCAGAGAAGTATCCTTCCCATTGCTGAATCTTGAAAATGGATAAAGATCGTCTTTTGAAAAAAAGCCAATAAGACAATAAAGAAGAGAATTGGAATTTATCCAACTTTCTAAATACACTCAATAATAAACTGAAGTAAGCACAAAAGAATTAATATTGAAACTTGCTGGCCTTACATACTAACAACCCCAGTTCAAAGGGTTTTAGAAATGAATGAAATCAATTTTTTTATAAAAGCTTTTTTACCACTTTTTTTTAGTTTTATTTATTTTTTTTTGCTCAGACGGTGTCCTTGTTTTGGCAGTGAGGAATTTCTTGGCCGGATGCCCTTTCTGACGTCAACCAATGGCTTTTTCTTTTGTATACTTCCAAATTCTCCTTGCCGGCTAGGGGAATCAAACCCGCAAGCTTTTGGTTACTAACCATTAAGCCTCAGCTCCTCTTTTTTTTCCTATTTCTTTTTTTCCTAAAAGCCATTCATTAACGTATTATTATTCATTAACAGGCATCAGTTAATACATTGCTCCTTTTGACCCAAAAATGCAGGTAGTGCTTCGAAACAAAGAAAAATAATTTGAAAATGAAATTAGCTTTCCTAAGTGAACTTTGTGTGGAAAACAACAGAAACCATAAACTTAGGAAAGAAGAAAAAATTTTACCTCTTTATCCTGTGTATTTGTCTTAAAACAACTTCAATTGTTCAAAATTGAAAAAGTAGCTTCTGCAGACGAGTTTCCATCTGGAGTTTCAATAGGTCGTCGGGAACAAATATTCAAACCTTTGTGTTACATACATCCTGAATTTGCTGATCAAAACAAGTACTCGTCCAGCACTTTGCAAAGTTACAAGGGGTGTACCAAGAACAATTCCAGTATGGATCCAGCAAACCTTTGATCAATATCAAGTTTACATGCATACTTCAAAGTATTGGAGAAAGGTTTACATCACAAAATAATGTACTTCCTCAAAAATGAATATATTCTGACCGGTAACCACTTTGAATATCAGGAGAAAAAGTCCTAAAACATTGCTACCACACCTTTCTTATCTAACATCCGAAAAACTGCAAATAAAGGACTTTTTGCAGAAGCAAATTTATTGACTTAAGCAAGGCCTTCAGTACCCTCATAGTACCTTACAAACTAAACTACTCTGAGAATCCAGGAGATAGGAGTTGGAGTGGTTGTCTGTTTAACTATATGCAAGGAAACAGCATGTCAAAATCGGTAAGATCAATCAAGATTTCAATCATGTCTGACAGGACTATAACTGGAATCCATATTAAGGCCATTGGTGTTCATCATTTAGTTTCTTATACTAAGAAAAGTTATGATTGAAAATCGAAACTCAAAATATGCAACAAACATGGACGCATTTTTAATTGAAAATGAAACAACATATTTAATAAATCTACAAAATACAATACATCAGCAATTAGTTATAACTATATCATCTGACTACTTGCAATCAGTGTCTTGGACATCCTGCACAGGAATAGCTTCGTTAGATACTTTCCTAATAACGAATGCAATTTTAAGTGTCCACAGACGTATGTCAAGATCCCACTTTTCTTCACCCACTGGATCGCCTTAAGGAAGATTCCAAAGACGACAATGTATAGTACAATATAGTGAGGTATAATATAGAATAGTACAGTATACTACAGTAAATTATGGCACAGTGTACCACAGTGTGTAGTATAGTATGGTATAGTATAGTATGGTATAGTATAGTATAGTATAGTATGGTCTAGTATAGTATAGTATAGTAAAACTTTTATAATAAATTTTATGCTTGACAATGCCATATTGTTTTTAATATAATATATAATTTAATAAAATATATTTTAATATATTACCCATATTTTCTGATTTAATGCTTTTGGCGCGTTCACATATTGTTAGTTTTTTATTCTCAGAAATATGAGTTGTCATTGCTCGACGAAAATTAGATCGTTGTAACCATTGGTAACAAGGGTAGATTAACCTTGTAAGAGGTGCCAAGATAAATCATGTAGTCGGCCTGTACTATTGATTTATTTGGCAGAATGTCAAGTTGGTTACAACTGACAGTTTCTTTTGCTGTGTATTAACTAGTGGGATCCCATACACCTGTCTTACCATAACCTCTACACATCTTGTTTCCCTGCTCATTGCACCAGCACTGTCATACGTCTGAGCTATTAGCTATTTAAAAAAAATTTCTATGAACTTTTTTCAGTCAATTTCATTTGACTTGAACAGATGTCTAAGATGTCTCTAGTAAGCCCTGAAATTTTATTTTTTTTATTTTTTCCTACGTAAAGTAAAATCGAAACTTTTATCTGACTCCACGACAAGTGCCTACCAGTTGTTGTCAGCTTTAAATAAAAAAAGTGTGGTTTTTGTATTCCATAACAATTTGTTTTCTATATATTTCAAACATGCAGTCAAGAAGTTTATTTCGAAATATACAATTGGTTGCAATAAAAACTTTTAAGTTCTACAATATATAAGTAACAAGGCATTAGACCTAAAAAAACATCAGAATTGGTTGCATTTCTATTTTCTGTATATTCAAGAAGGTGTGGATTACGAGTTCCAAAGTATATAAATAAGTTAATTAATTTTTTTTACGATGATGGTTGTCATTCACCTCTTGAGTATGCCGTTTAGCATTTCAACAATAGCCTTACTTCAGTAAAAAAAAAATTTTCTCTACCAAACATTGGGAATTGTAATCGATTATTAATGTAAACTGATGATGATTTGTGTTTTGTCACCCACTCCGAAGGATGTTTGAGATCAATCACTTCCATTTTTTCCCCACTGTGTTTCACCACCAAATAATGAGCAAGAAAAACAGTAAATATGTATTTTCTTAAGACTTACTGTTAACCAAGGCTTTCGATCAAACCAGGCAGCAGCTGCGAAAGAGCTCACCTTTAAACCCTCTGTTACACAATAAGGCTCAGATGACCTGAAATTGAATTCTGAAATAAGAGCATAACTAAATCCTTACATGCTTAGATAATAACAATTTTCCAGCTCCCTGTTTTATGTCTTTCAAAGTCGTTTAGCCCCAGACAAAAAAAATATTAATGAGAAAATCTAGGTAAAAACTTTTAGTGGGGGTAAAAATGACAAATGTCAATCCGGCATATCTTTTGTTGTATAGGCGACATATAAACAGCCAGGAACATCTATTATTTTCTTCCTTTTTTCTCTACAACAAAAGTATAGGTTTCAGTCCCACAAGCCTCATAAAACAAGCCAACACTAAGCACTAGCATGCTAACATACACAGAGAATGTACATCTTGCAATAGCGTTTCTGAGAAGCTAACTTAATACACTGCCCTCTTTTACATGTGGCTGTCAAGCCCTTTAAAGTCAGCCTGACTTCTAAGTTCAAACTTTTTTCTATTTGAGGTCTGTTTTTAGAGCTCTGGTGAAATGAAAAACACTTTTGAGATGTTTCACTTTGAACTTGTTAAGGCTATTGTTCCGACAATATCAAACAAAAAATTTAGTTTTCAGCTACCATGAAATTTAGGTTTTGACTTGAGAATATAATTGCTTTAATGTTTGATTTAAGTTAGGAAGTTAGGAAAAAATAAAAGATACCCTGGACAAAGAAATATTAATATGTATATATATGTATGTATATATATATACATATAATATATATATATATATATATATATAGTTGTTTCTCAGACGCTCTGTGCTGCACTGATGAGCCCACAAAGGGCGAAACAGTACTGTCTGCAGATTGAGTGTATATATATATATATATATATATAACTTCGCTCTACGAATCTTTGTATTGAGCACTGTTTTTAACATTATTCAACGCAGGTATTTTATTTATTTATATATCACTTTATAGCTTCTCTCTCTCTTTCTCCAAGTCTCCAAGACTTACATCTGTACCATTTTTGATGAAGTAGATTTCTCTGCAATGCCTTTTTCCAGTGGGTAAATATTACAAACTGTGAAAGAAATTTTGAACGATTCCAAAACCTCTGCACAGTCAAAAATATTTTGTTGCCAATCCTCTATAAACAAATCCTTCACTCGTAAATCGTTTTGATCAGCACTGTGCACAGTAGCGCTGGAGGTAGAGTGAAATGCTACCACTCAACAAAAAAAAATTCCTCAAATTAGACATGTATATGCAAAAGCTAGGGATCTTTGATTGGCATGAGTTCCTTAATCTTTTGGATACGACATTAAACTGCACCCAGATTAACTGAAGATGCCAGGTGTTGATTTAACAAGCCCAAGCATAATGTGCTTTAGAGACCATTTTTATTTGCTTCATGACTGGAGTGTAGAAACGCACGTTAAAACCGATCAGTCTTTTAATAATGGGATATATGTCTATATTGGGTTGCAATAATTTAATACAAGATGTGGCGGAGGATCCAGTAAAACTGAACAACTTCAAATCTTGTCGGCAGGCAGGTGTCACCGGTTTGGGCTATCACAATGCGGTAAGGAAGGTAAAGTAAAACCACTGTTCATATTTTTCTCAGAGACCAGTTACTGGAAATCACAATACATATTTTAAGGTTCTGTCTTATTCAGTCAAGGCTTCCTCGCTCAGAAGGAACCCTCGTGTAACAGCATAGATGGGTCTCAACGTTAACAAGCTACTGTGTGAAATAGGAGTATATCCAAAATAGAAACATGGACTATGAAAGTATCGTGGGAATCCTGTAAACTGGATATTATATTAAAAGAGATGGAGAGACTGGGCACAAATATAGTGGTAATAAATAGATGATGGACAAACGGAGGTGACTTTGTGATTGACGGTTACCAAATAATATATTCAGGAATTGACGAGCTAGTGAAAATGTGTGTCATTTCTGAACTCAAAAGTAACTAAGTGTGTGCTTGACTTCTGGGCTGTGAAGGATAGTGATCTGTTCGTTGAACTACAATGCTGCTCTTTCAACATCCCTATCACAGTTGTAAAAGCGCCAGCAGTAGTAACTCTGAAGTGGAGTATGAGGATTTTTACTATTTCGTGGAGGAAGCAAAATCCTTATGTAGATTGGATAACACTATTATCACGAGAGATCTTAATGCAACGGTTGGATGTATTGCTGAAGTAAAAATTATAGAGCAGTTTCGCTTTTGAGAGAAAAAGTGTTGATGGAGTAATGCAAACAGAAGAACATGATCAGTATTAACATTGGGTTTTGCTTGCATCCCAGAATATTGTAGATATAAACCAGACCTGAAAATCTTACGAGAAACCAAACAGATTAGTTCATAACCAATGAAAAGTTTGAAACTGTAGTTAAGCATGTGATAATTCACCGTAAACTGCCTGAAAGATGATTTACTAGTTGTTTGCAAATTGCATTCAAATTTGAAGAAGTTGAAAGGGCTACAGGTGAAAAGGACACCGGTTTTTAAGCTTCTTATATAAATGTCAAAAGTAAGGAACAGTTTCGATCTACTCAATGATGAAGGGAAAGATATTTCTTGGAAAACTTTCTTTGACATTATATGCAAGCAGGCAAGTTGACAGTACCAAAAAACCCGAAAATAATTAAAAATGAATAGATGACAGTTAAGTTACTGACAATGATGAGTAAGAAGCTAAAAGTCATTGATTGAAACAGTAAAAAGTAAGAGGCCTGTAACGGGGTATAACGCAGATGTGTAGGAAAGCAAAAGAGATAAAGACTTACAAGGAAAGTGGTGAAACAAATAAAGAAGTTGTTTTAAGTTCATATGTAATCAAACATTTTAAATGGTGTGATATCATATTTTTAGCAGGTAGAAAAACCAGAATGGAAAAAACATGACTTGTAACTAGGATCCAAACAATCAAAGGGAGGAATGTGACGGCTTACTTTACAGGATACTTGACCTCATTATACATTTGCTTAAGCCCAGAATGAGCTTGCCGATTTTATTACTAAATACTTTCTAAAGAAAATCAAGATTTAATGTGAAATCTTGAATTTCATTTTGATTTTGCATTATTTTGCTTTAGGTGAATCTTCATACTGTATCTTTATGGTACTCGAAAGTAGTTCACTAAATGACCAAAACTGATCAAGTACCGTGTCATGTTCCTGAGTCGTGCTACTGCAGTAGGTTGCTTCATTAAAATTATGCTGACTGTCTGTAAAATTATTCTGTGTTTATCTCTTTTTTGTAATGATATTCATTTTTGGCATATGTTTATGAGCAGCTGGGCAAATAACATCAACTTTCTCCATATCGTGATTCTGTTTTATCATCAAAAGGGAAAAGATCAAGAAAAAAATGAAACGACAGTGCTATTTTAAATATATATGTATATATATATATATATATATATATATATACTCAATCTGCAGACAGTACTGTTTCACCCTTTGTGGGTTCATCAGTGCAGCACAGAGCTTCTGAGACATAACTCTCAGGCCACGTTACCGGAGCAAACACCGCTTAAGGAGTTATTGTGGGATCCTGTCAGAGTACTCAAANTGATATTCATTTTTGGCATATGTTTATGAGCAGCTGGGCAAATAACATCAACTTTCTCCATATCGTGATTCTGTTTTATCATCAAAAGGGAAAAGATCAAGAAAAAAATGAAACGACAGTGCTATTTTAAATATATATGTATATATATATATATATATATATATATATACTCAATCTGCAGACAGTACTGTTTCACCCTTTGTGGGTTCATCAGTGCAGCACAGAGCTTCTGAGACATAACTCTCAGGCCACGTTACCGGAGCAAACACAGCTTAAGGAGTTATTGTGGGATCCTGTCAGAGTACTCAAACTACGCATGCGCAGTGCGCTCCGTTTGTTTACTTTAGTTTCATATATATATATATATATATATATATATATATATATATATGAAACTAAAGTAAACAAACAAAATTAAAATAATATTTTCTCCAAGTTCAATCTTCATTCAGTTTTATGTTTAATATTACCTAATGTCTTGGGTTTCTTTACCAGTTTTCAAGGTATATTTATTTATTGTTATCGAATGAAGGATATTTAATGGTAAGATTAACTATATTTATTTTCAAGACACATCTTGTTATCTTTTTATCCTTTTTATCCTTTATGCAGTTAATCAAGAGTCTCTTGTTTTCACTTTTTTTAACTTTGTCCAGATGTCATTGTAAATCTTAAGCTTACAATGCAAACAACACCATGTCATCGGCAGATCTAATATTTGTCTACAAATTCTCATATCTCTTTCACATTCTACTTACCTTAGAAAAATCTTAGTATAGTAGTTGAACAAATCTTGTGAGATCACTAATCCTTGCCTCACACGTCTTAAAATCCTTGTGTACTTGACCGTTGACCAGTGTATATGCCAGTTGGCTCCAATACAGGATTTCCAACAGTCGCAGACCTTTCCTAAATAAATCTATCTTACTGAAATCTTCAAATAGCTGATCATGCATAACATTATTCACGTCTTGTGCAATCAATAAAGCATATATGAACATCTTTCTGTACCTTTATTTCCCTTCCTGTAATCATCCTTAAAATATAAATGCAATACCTGACAGGATCTTTTACAAAACCAAATTTTTCTCTCCCTTTCTCTTGTGTGATACTGCTCCTTGCTATCATCATCACTACTTGCAAAATAATCTTGGTAACACGGCTCATGAGACTGTTTGTAAGGTGGTGCTTACAGTTCATAGGTCCTGCTTTCTTTTGGGTTGAAATGAAAATGAAGCCACTGAGGTGCTTCGAAAATTTACTATCTTTATAAACCTTGTTGATAACCTTTGTAAGTTGTTCTATTTCATAATCTCTCAAGGAATATATAATCTCTATGACTATACAATTTAGCTGAGCTCCTATTTCCCCGATCTTTCCAGCAGCTATAATTACTTTAGAGGGATAGTTCTCAGGTCTCTAAGATAGGACCTGAGAACTTTAAGACCCAGCTCAGGTCTTATCTGAAATGCGAAATCAGGCATTGCATCTCTTCCTTCATGAAAGAGTTTGCAACAATACTGATTCTATCTACAAACACTTTTTTTAACAAGCACACTTTTTTTCAATGTCTTTTTTTAATAAAGCCAGAATTGGAGGAATCCCTTTTATCTCCCATTGATTTGATTTACTTTTTTGCTAAATTGAAAGGTTTGATTACATAGAAGTCAATAAAAATGATAAAGGATGACCTATTTAATAACTGTCTGTGAAAATTGTTCTAAAGCAGGAATATTTCATATACAAATGGGTCTTTAAGAAAGTTAGGGAATTAAATTAATGAATCACGGTTGAAGAAAGACCTGGAAATAGTCTTTGCTGAAAATGATGTCACTCATATGCTCACAGATAATGCGGTACAACGAGTTCATGAGCACAGAGTTATTGTTATAGCTCTGGGTGTTCTCATGCTTGCGTTCTCGTACAACGTATCTCTTTTCAATTATTAAAGATGAAAATGAGTCTTAGAAGTTAGCACTTCAGCAGCCTGTGTAACAAAGAAATTTCTATTGAAGATCTAAGCTCCGGAGCATCATCATTTTAAAGAGTATAGTAGTTGCCATTTAGTCTGGAAAGAATTTGATTGCAGTACAAAGAAATGATTGACCTTCTAAGAAAACCCAATTTGGAGACTGGAAACTTAACTCGCTATGCGTTCAGATTATTGTGATGTATTGGGTGTTCCAATCACAATTTGTATAGAACGTGTTCAAGAAATATAGAGTCTTTAAGTAAAAACATATTACATTCACACCGCATTTCATAATGGTTTTAATGTCATACGTCGGTCTGACCTTAACTGGGCTGACCTTTCTGCAGACCTTGTAATAGAACTGGTTTTGATGAGAAGACTGTAAACCACTGATTGACTGATCCATGGAAGAGAAATGTCAAAAATCCATCAGCTGGTGTGAGAACTGTCAATGCCAGCTATAGCTTAAGTACAAAATGCATTGCTTGAATTCACAAGAGTACGAAAAGTTAGCAACATAAAGTGGTGATAACAACAAAAAGAAAAAGATATAACTGACGAAAACGGGGAAAATCTTTCAGTTCATGAATACAAAAAATCCTTTCACTGATGGCCTTTTCTTGAGATTCACTGGCACAGGTGTCACAGCAGAAAATGAAACCAATGTTGACAAAAAAAGACATTGGCGAGAAAGGGTAAAGGGACAGACCAATAAGTTCAAGCAACTATTATTGCGACACATAATTTTACAAAAGTGGTCAATATTGAAACCCAAATGTATCTCAAGCTACTTTTTCAATCATCCACAACCTCAACGTTTTTGTTTTGAGGTGAGTGCTTTTTCAAAAATACTTGACAATCAAGTAACTGGCAAAGTCAATAGACAAAACTATTCATCAAGTGATTGGAACGATTCAAAATACGCCACTTTCCAAATGACTCTTTTGTGGCGTTTACAATAGAAGCATGGAACCCAGTTTGCTTAGATCTTAGATCGAAATGTCTGCCATGTTTCAGGTACAGGTAAAAGTAATTGATGTGTTCTATGGGCAGGAGTCTGGTCTAATTACTAGAGATACCACCAATCAAATAACTGCAGGGTATCCCCAAGAGTAGGGGTCGAGATCAAGGAGGATATTGTCCTTATTATTAAGAGGGAAATTTTTCCAGCCAACAAGAGAAACAAACAGCGATTTATCTACATGTTGGTAAATGAGGAATTAGCCTGTCTACTCGGAAAACAATACAGATTTTGACACTGAAAATAAAGAAATTAACAAACCAAGAACATTGAAACTGTCATTGTAAGTGAATAGACAGACTTCCTAATTTTTCTCCTTTATCACTCTGAGAAGATAACAATATGTCTATTTTTGTCCCGATCGAAAGCAGAATTCAAAAAGAGAAGCTAAAGTTTAGGATATCAAATTTTGTCAACAAGTCATCTAGTACAAGATATGTCAGTTTGTTTCTTTTCTACACTCATTTTGTTGGAGTTTTGGCACTAGATTTTTTCGGTACAGCGGAGGGCTTGTAACTCAAACTGTTTATAAAAAATGCTCAGTTTCGTAAATGTGCAAATATTTTTGATGAAGGACCTTCTGCCAGAGGCAAGGTTTGTGTAGCAGGAGAATATAACATTTTCTAAAATAACGGGAAAGAGCATGTTCCAGTAGTGGAACTCGGGTAGGCCTATGAGTATTTTGGCAAGAAGCTTTTTTCTTCAAAGATCCATATCAAATATAAAGCACCCGGACCATCTTCCATGGAAACAAAATTCCAAACCATGGGAATATACCAGCAATTGAAGAAATGGAAAGGCATTTTCAGGGGGTGGGAATGGTAGATCACAGATAGCATGCTGTTTATAGGTCACACCGATCTCCCTTATGAATCTGAAGAGATGTTTAAGCTAGTTTACTGTAAATGCAAGAAAAGTGTGCTGCATAGATATTTTTCTTCAAGAAAAGTGTTTTAACCTGCTCTACCGCTTGTGGAGGATGTCTAAGGGTCAGCTGTGAAAACATAAAGTGTTTAGGTAATTCAAACTTGTGACGAGGAATAACTACCCAGATTGAAATTTACTTTTAGTTATAGCGACATTGATATAGACTTTTAAATATATGGATTGTTTTAGCTATTTCTTACTTCTTTAAAAAGAAATAATCATAAGGAACAAATCAAATTGAGGCATTGACATCACATTGACGTCAGAAGGAGTTGTCGTTGATTAATTTCTCCTTCAGTAGATTGTTGATGGGCTCTTGATATGTATAATGGCCTAAACAAATAACTTTCAACTTGTAATAGTAATATGCGCAAGGGGTGGCTTAAGGGCTTAAAATGTCAGAGGATTTATAGCAAACTATCATAGGACGAGGTTTCTTGTCTCTTCTGCTAAGTTTTTGGGGACATTTTGTCAAGAGGATTTTAAAGGTGGAGATTTGATTGCACATTTCAAAGAAATTTTGCTGCAAGTAGTTTAAGGTCAAATCACACATTGATTGAAAACTTTGCTGACCTTAGAATCTTGACTGTACAAAAGAACACTAGAGTAGTGGTTTACCCTTCAATTCTGTTGGGTTTTATATGGGTTCCTGGGTTTCCTATATTCTTTTAAGAAGCATTCTTGTAAAATTTTGTTGTCACTTTCCTGCATTGCCTTTTTGCCGGAGCTCGTGATATGTCCATATTGAATTACTGATACCTTGAAGTAGCCTTTTGTCCAGTGAGAGGTGATGTCTCAGCGTATATACACAAACACTTCAGTGGAAAAATACTTGTGCTAGGGCAGTCTATTCAAATTAGAACCCTCACAGGGTGAGGCGGCTTCCCAGTACCAATGGCATAATTCTTCAAGACTGTAATTCTTGTTTTAAAAAATCTTAACAACGACCAGAATCTCAATTGTCTCACAAACTATTAAAAAAGTGTCCCAAAAGGCTAATAGTGCAATAGCGGATGTTTGGATATTCTGAACAAAAGTACGTAGGTAAAAGCAAGACAAAACAATGGCGTTACTAAAGAGGGTTCTCCTGCTGTGATGTTTTCCATGGAAACAATTCAAGATTTTGTTCAAGGGTTGATGATATAATCTTAGGATAAAATTTCTTAGGAAAAATTCCTTACAAATTACAAATTAATAATCCATTTCCAAAGCATCAAAAAAATTGTTTAGAAAAGGAAGCAACAAAAATTGGCATGCGAGTTTCAACATATAAAATGCACATTTTTAAAGATAGATTAAACATCATCATCATCATCATCATCAAAATTATCATCATCATCACAATCATCATCATCATAATCATCATCATCATCATCATCACCATCATCATCATCACCATCATCATCATCATCATCACCATCACCATCACCATCACCATCATCAGCATCATCACCATCATCAGCATCATCATCACCATCCATATTATCACAATCAGGAATAATCCACTTCTACAAATGTGCATTTTTGTATGTTGAAACTCGCATGCCAATTTTCGTTGCTTCCTTTTCTAAACAATTTTTCTTTTTAATGCTTTGGAAATAGATTATTAATTTGTAATTTGTTAGGAATCTTTCCTAAGAAATTTTATCCTAAGATTACATCATGAACCCTTGAACAAAATCTTGAATTGTTTCCATGAAAAGCGTCACAATTTGTCTTCTTATCCTGCCAAAAGTTTTATTTTGCCTTTGATAAGCAGATTGCTTGATCGTTTGAGGAAACCTTTATATTTCGAGAAAAAATACCCGACAGAGAAAGTTTTACCCTCTTCAAGCCCTAAATAAACTTTTCAATGATTGTGATTTCTGTATTCAAATTCTGAGCAGATTGTTGTTATTTCATCTTGTTTATAAAACCACCTTACTTTAACACGTTACGATGGGGAATAGCAGGCAGTCTTTTCTATAAAGAAATGTATTGAAGGAGGAACATGCTGCAACTTTGATGAAACAATGAAACATACACAAAGCACTAGAAATAATGGCACATTACAAACATTATTCAGATTGAGGTTATAATATACCAGAGGCTCCTCTTAATTTGCTTGACCAAAGGTTTCTAATGAGCTTTATGGTGGGAATAAAAAAATTTAGTATGGCTAAATTTAAAAAATATCTTGCTAGTATTTAAACGCTTTATCCTTTATCTTCCTAAAATTATACTCAACTTTTAGTTTTTTTTCAGCTGTTCTTTTTATCATCTAGGATATTGATACCTGAAATTTTACTTTGTATGTATATTTACTTACTGAGTATTTCTGACATGTTTTAGCAGTAAAAGTATTCGTTTAATACTAATAGAAATAATACTAATACTAATGATAGTAGTAAAAATAATAGTAATAATAATAAAAATAATAATGATCAAATGTAGCACCATTTAAATAAACAGAAGAAATCATTTTTCTGAATTTGTCAAGTAGTTGGTTTATGATTGACGCTGTCTTGTGGGCGACATTGCTCCTATTGTCAAAAAAGTGACATTGAGAGCAATTTCAATTTTGAATTCATGGAATACTTTCCTCTACTTTGTTTGCAAATCATGGGGAACAATGGGAATTCTGAATTAAGTAAAATTTTATGAATCTGGCTCTGCAATCACTTACATGACTGCTAATTAACCCACTCATTGTCAATTAATTTTGTTTTTACCCATTCTGTTTATGAATTTTATATTCTTTAAAAAGTCAAAGAAAGAGTACGACTTTTAAACAGTGTTTCTATATTACTGGATATTGACAGACCTATTTGAATTACATTGAATAATTCAGACAAGGCGACGCCTAGGCTGGGATTTGATCCAAGTCTGGTATTTTTTTGACTCTGAGAAAAAGTCATAGTGGGATTTTGAAAACAAAAATGATTCACAAGAATGGACAAAATTGTTTTGGAAAGTCCTTAAATTTTGCCAGTTGGGTGTGTTATTTAGAATACGTCATTAAAAAAAACACCATACAAATGAGTGGTTTTAAACTTTAATTTGATAAATTGCTCCTTGCCCACTTTGTCTGTGTGGTCGTGATTACTCATAATAGAGACAAAGCGATTTTCGTATGCTACCAGTTAAAGGCTTGTTTGTTTTGCAGGTAACTAAAAAAGAAAAGGAGGTGGAGGAATGCATTTATTTTCTTACATTGTATAATGCATCCAACATTTAAAGTAACTCCCTAGCATGCCTACCTTGTTTATTTAATTGAGTTGATAAACACCGAATAAACGTTGATAGAGTTTTTAGATAGCTTTTTTATTTCCCTACTTAAAAAATTTTTAAATAGAGAAAAAATAAACATAGATGTATGAAAAAGCACCCTTAAAATATATGTGAATAAAAATACACAGATGTATTAACGTCTGAATTATATTGTAGTAACACTGAAATATAACTTAAATAAACAAGTAAAGTCATCGTTTTCAATATACTTCAAAATACAAATTATATACTCCTTACTCCTTTATTCAAAAAAGGAGTATATATACTTTTTGTTGACAAGATGACCAATAATTAAAAAAATATTAATATTTTGCACAGTTTATAATCTTACTTACTTAATACTGTTTCTGCCGGTTCAGTAGTCTAGTGACATCCTCAGTCAGCAATCAGTCCTTCTTGATATGCATTCCACGAGACCTTGTCTTTGGCCAAGTGTCTTAGGCAGTTCAGGTGTTTGGGTGTGTGTAGGGTTCCGAGGCCAGCTCGTTTGATGTCTGCACGGATTGTTTCCAGTTTACAATCGTGTACCCAAAATGCAAAAGAATTTTTAGCATTTGAAATCTAAAGAGAAAATATTCTGTCTTTGTAATCTTATTTATAGCTTTTAAAAAAAGACACGTAGTTCTGTTGTTTTCTGGTCCACAGAAGACATGCCATATATAACTTTGTTGAAACGATTTTCTATTTGCTCAGCGTAAGTAAAAATAAACTCCCTAAATCTTATGAAAGCTTGAGATCACAATGATACATCATTAAATACACTTTATTGCAGCAGTTATTTTACATAAAGGTAAGAAGGGAGACTATTCTTCAATTTTTACACTATTTTTTTTCATTAACCTACAAATCGTATACCACCCATAAGTAACTTTATGCTTTTCAATATAATTTCTGTAAATTTTTTTCAGACTTTCCCAATTTCCTTGATAACTTTAGGCGGAGACAAATCTTTCCAACGTGTTCAACATTCCAAACTTTTGTTACATACGATTAGGAAAAAAAATTATGCATAATAATTCTTATTTTGTTCTTTCCTCAGAGTATGGCCTATCTTGGGGTGATCACTTAAAAACAAATCCATTTGAAGTCCGCCAAAGAAAATGGTAGAAATAGAAAAGTAAAAAGTCAAGGAAAACAGATGTATTAATGACAAAAACAACAATATCCACATTTTGAAAAACCCTAGAAAATCCACCCATTTTTGTGACGTAGACACTATTTGTATATCTACTATTGAAACAGTCTCTAATGAAATTCTCTCCTTAGTGTTTCATTACATAAACATTTTCAGGGACTAAGGAAGGGCTATTAATCCCAACATCAACCAGATAGAGAAAGACAAGTTTGTTACCAATTATAGAGAGTGCCAGTGTTATCGGTATTTGTTAACGTAAGGAAGGTGTCGTTCAAAATTTAATGTCAGCGTCCTGTATTTACCTTACTACAAACACCAACCTGAGAATCACATTCCTGAAGATGATAACTTTGGAGTCTCTCCAAGGGTCACATGGTTTTAAGTTCCTAAAACAAAGTTTTTGATGGAATGAATAGCTTTTGATATTGGTGGATATTCTCCAGTGATTGGCAAATACCATGAGTTTTTTAATATTTATTTAACTGTGATAACCAAGTGTGTTTGCGAGAGCCTGAAAATAACTATTGGTGAAACAGCAGATAAGCTGCCAACTTCTCTTGGATTCCTATAAACACACAGATGGATGTGCAAATAGCTTAAAACGACTTATGAGACAGTTAACAAAACGATAATCGGATAATTGCTAATGAGGCTTTGACAACTATGTAATAAAAGAACGGTACGCTGCAGAGCTCAAGTTCAATGTAAGCTATTTTTAAGTGTTAGATTTCTCTATTTCTAAATCGCATTGTGAGGCACAGAAAGAAGTCATAGTACAAGGCCACTGCCCAAGACGAGATGTCTTTATTTGTTTGATGGAGGACAATTTTGGGAATTTTGAATGAACAAATGGTTGCTTGCGTTGGGAAACAAAGCTTCCTATCACCACAATGTTTCAGCGCCAAAAAATCCTAGCGTTAATTAAATGGTTTCAGGAAACAAAGTTGTTCAATCTTAATTTAAAAACATCGATAATGACACCCACTTGTACTACAGTTGGCTACAGTAAATGAAAAATATCAAGAGATATTTAACTTAGACGTTTAAGTGGAAGAGTTAGAGATACAATACAGATTCTCAGCGGTAGAATACCGTACTTAATGGTCATCTTCTCTTTTGAAACTAAGTGCATTGGTGAAGGTGATAAAGGGATGAAACGCTTGAGGTCAGAACGTCAGAGAGGTCAGAAATTTTCACCTGTATAGAAAAAAACTCACAACATTTCAAATTTACAAGAGAAAAAAATATGGTTGGTGAAAGGAAATTTTGAAAAGATTGTCAAAATATCTATTCATATTTGTAATTTGGTCTATTTATATGCTCAGCTGAAAAAGGCTTTCATAGCATAATATATTTTACGGGTCAAGGCTCATCAATAATGTCATCTCCCAACAAATATCAATAAATCTGTAAATAGGATTTTTTTTAACAAAACAGAAGGTACAATGCCATGTTTTGAGAACCAGGATGGCAATGAAATCAAAATTCAATGCTGGTCCTAGCTATTAATCATGGAATAAAGATGAGAAGTATGTTGTGTACTAGATTTCGTTGCTTGATTAAACTCTAATTCTCATAAATTTCATTGGATGTTACCATTTAATTAGGAAGTCTCTGTACAATTAATTATAATCATGAATGGAACTAAAATGTTACCAAACTAGCTGAACTTGTTTTTTTAACTACAATAGCAGTACTAGTATCCATTTGCTTCATTCATTTCGAATGAATTTTTGTTTGGTTTTCTATTCATATTTTTCTACTCTATCTACACTTGCTGTTTTAACTGACTTCATGCTAATGAAGGAAGTGCATTTCTTGTCATGCTATCATATGTGTTTAAGACAAGACATTCTCTTTACATTCTCAACAAAATAATATTTTATTTTACTGGATAATTTGAAAGGCAGATTTTTTGGCATTTTGATGTCTTGATCTTTAATCCCCATTCTTTACACGACTTGTCTTCTTACTTAGCAAATGCTTCAGCTTGGTAGAAATTTGATCTGTCAAAGCTGGTGTCACAATTTAAGTTTGCTACTATGACCACTTGCTACAGTGTGGAATCGCTACTACAAATTGCTAGAATATATATATTTTAAATGAAATTTATCAATAACAAACTTTATTGGGAACAAAGTTGAACAACAACTTGGTAACAATAACTTGGACTGAAGTAAAGTATTAGTAACTAGTATTGATATGTGAATTTAGTTGTAACAATATGTCGGAGACCCATCAAAGCAATATCAAGCGGGAATCTAATCAGGGGGAAAATTATACCAAGATGCATCAATAAAAAAACCCAGTCCCTTTCACCCATGAAAAATTTCAGAGATATAATACAAAGTAAATTTACTAATATAAAGCCTAGTCCTCGGCTAAATAAAATGCATTGCGTTAGATTTTGACTGAAAACTGAAGTGCCTTCACTGTTTTTAGATACAAACTTCAGGATGTTAAATATTTTGTACACCTATATTTATACGCCCATGGTGCCTTCTTTCATATCGTGTCAAACTACAAACGCCTTATTATCAAACGTTACTTTGAAATCAACAATATACAAATGAATAATTATCTTTTTTTATATCTCTCCGTGTTGTTGTTACATGCCTAACAGTGAAAATTCCATCCACTGATTTTTGCTCAAATCACACTAGATTTCTTTTAAAGCTGTGCCATCTGTTCCTCAATTTAATCTCGATCCCTATAGAAAGCATTGTAATTGTTTGGTAGTTATTTTTCAAAACGATTTGTAGTACAAAACTAGAATATTGCAATTAAAGTATGTTCAATTTTTTCAAAATCACTTTCACTGGCACTCGACTAGTCTGCCTTTAACTTGAGAATATTAGAGCCAGTTGATACTCAAAGTCTTAAATAATAGAAAGGAGGACTGGATTGGAAAGTGATCACACAAACAACATTGCGTCTTTGTCTCAAAGCCCCTTACTTTGCGTTTTCATCGTCTTGAATGGTGCTTGTGCAAGCCTTGTTTCACGTTTAGCTCAGGTGTGTAAAGATAGATCATGTAACCTATTTTGATCTTGATTTTGACGATTTTCCAGTGGTTAAACACGTGCAGGTAAGTGGAAAGGATTTTACAAATACAAAATTAAATGGAAGGAGTTAGAAAACGGGCTGAGTTGTCTTGACATTGGTATTAAATTTGTTGTGTAAACATTCATGACGGCATCGAGAAGAGAGTAAACAGTTGTACAAAACTTTGAGCATTAAAATAATAAGACTTTCAAAAAACTTTCTATTCTGCGTCAAATTATTGGTTCCTTTTAATAAAATTGTGTTCATGGTATTGATAAATAATTGCTTCTTTCACAAATAATTTGCAACCTACCAGTAAATCAGTGCAAATATTACAGCCTTTAGCTTCCGTGATTCTTAATGAAGGAGTATGTAGTTAGTATGAATGATTGTCATCCTGACAATCAATAATGTTATTTGAATTAACGTGAATCGTGCTATCTGAAGGTACAGCTAAAGTATCATTTTCCCTATGATAGCCAGATTGGGCACAATTATTCATCACTTAACAGAAATTTTATTTAATCTGTTAGTATATGAGTACAGCCTATTTAAGATCCGGGAAAGAAGCTGGCCAACATTTTAAGAGCTACTTTTGACAGTTTAAACAAATGCGTCATATGAAAGTAATATATATCTGTTTGTTTCCTACCTAAGGGCCTTTGAGGTCATCACCCTAGAAGCACAAAATGTTTTAACAGACTCCCTTATGTAACTGTTTATTCTAACCTATCTACTGTGACTCCTTATGATAAAAAATTCTTGTTGGTTAATTCTCTGTTTGCAATAAGCTGAATCTGAAAACTTCTTGAAGTATAGCTAAATAGTAAATAGTTCATTTGATACACCTAAAATACATATCACTGGAATGACCATAGTGCTTTGACACAGCATGCACAAATATTTTTGTTAGACACTATGAACTTGGCAAGTACTTATAGTTTCTTAAAATTATCAGATTTTGAATACTCATAATTTCTTGAGAGTTTCTTAAGGCTTAAAAACAATTATTTTTGTATTACCTTTTAATAATTAATTTTAGTATTAATTTTATTATTGTTATACTAATTATTTTTCACTATTTGTGCTCTTTTGGACATTTAAAACAAATTTTTAGAGCATTTTAATGTCTGAACTTACTTTGAAAAGAGTAATAGAAGCTCTTGGCTTCGTGTTGGCGTTTTGACTTGAAATGAACTGAACAAATAAACCCTTTTGAAGGTTTAACACATCAATCGCCTCTGTTTACTTTGACAATAAGTTACTCCGCCCAGACAGGGTTTTTTCTTTCCAGTTGGTATTTTATAAAAATGAACAGATAGAAATTTTTCATGTTTCTGTGCCACCCGCAACTTACAATTCAACACTTTGTTCCGCTCAATTAGGATAAAATACAGTAATGTTCTCGATACTTGGGTCTTTCATTAATGGTACCCATGATAAACACTGGGCCTATTTTGTCTTTCAGGGATTCCATTTCCGAAAGACCCGAAAGGAAGCAATAGATCAAGGAATAGGGGGACAGAAAGCACGCAAGACACCATAAAATACAAGACATAGGAATTGCCCTCCAGGACCCTCCGTTGGAAGATTCTTCGTCTTGGGTTGATCTAGAGCAAATGCTCAATTATCTGAAGACCACCTGTTCTGCATGGTAGAGTGATATAATGAAAGACCGATAAAGTAGAGACCAAAAGTCTGCACTTGATCTTAGCCAAAAGGTCTAGAAGCGAAGTCATGTCCTCTAAGGAGTTTTACCTATGATGCTTACCTATGATAAGTCTTGAAAATGTCCTTTAATGAAAATGAAGTTATTCTTAGGTCGAGATCGCGAAATTCATTACTAAACTGATATCAATAGTAACATAACTTACCCTTTTCTTATGGCCGACTTTCCAATCTAATCCTCCCTTCTGTTATCTCTGTCAACATTCGTCACCTACCTTTTGTCAACAAAGAAAATTGTATTTGGTCTTCAGCGGTTTTAAACAGCCCAGCAAAAAAATTGGGGGGGCTTTCTTGGTTCATTCCTTCTCTTCTTTACTGATAAAAAGCGATTTAACTACTGTCTTCTTATTCTGGTCTCCAGGTCTTGTACAAGATTAGTACAAAACTTTCGTTGAAAATGAACTTAATTTTAATTGCGACATTATATTTCTTTCTATTAAGTCAATCTGTTGTTGTATAAAATCAACAAAAAACTGTCTTTGCATATTATAAATATATATATATATGAATATAAGATATTGATAGTGTACCTTGAATGCCTCAAAGCAAATACGTGAAGAAGCAGTGTCTAATCAAAATTCATTGTTATTTCCTTCCGAATTTCATACCATTGTTAAAATGCCTTTTTATTGATATTGTAACTCGGTTTCATCGCTGAATGCCATTGCTACAGGGATCTTGGATGTAGTAATCATTCTCCTTACCCGTTTTTCTCTATGTGTTCCCATTCTGTATAAAAATTGTCTTCCTCATGCTTTATCATAAGTGAACTGTTATAACCTAATCCTATTGCACCAGCAACAGTCACGATCATGGAGGAGGAAGCGGTTGCATCTGTTGACAAAGGTATTTTTCCAATGAAAATTTTTTAATTTTTAATGAAACTATACGTGATTTTTAATTAATTTGAGGGTGCTGAATCTAAAAATGACCTTAATTTATCTCTGTTAGTTACGTTTCGGTACAGATGTCCTCATGTTTAAGAAAATCACATATTTTTTTTAAATGATATGATGTATGAACACGGTTGGTACCACCTTTTTTTAGGTGGCACGAAAAGAAAGCAATGCAAATATGCAGTTCCTACTCATGTTCAATGAACTAAGTTCTTATTGAAGAACTTTATTTGCTTTTAATTGGGAACCACATGGGTGATTTGATTGTAATGAGCCCTACGAAATTGTCATTTGGGGCGGAAAAAAGGGGATTTTAGAGTGATTTTTCGAAATTTTTACCCATATCTTTTTCAGAGTCAAATGTATTAATGTGAATGCATTGAGTTGCCTAACGTACGACCAATCAGAAAAAAAACAACTGATGAATGAACAGAACTTTTGGTATTGACAAAACTTAAATGTAAAAGAACATGTTGACAAAGTTAGATAAGAATTTTCTCTTCCTTGATTTACTATCATGTTGTAAGTTATTCAAGTCCCGTTTAATACTCCAACAGACGTTCTCTGATGGCATTGTAATTTTCTTTTAATAACTGTTAAATGTCCGATGGGTACTGAAGCGTAGCTGCTAGTGTTACGAAGTCACACGCGTTTTAATCTGTTCTAGAAACTGTCAAGGAACAACGTCCATTACACAGGATTGTATGCTTGGACACCTAAACGAAAAAAAGTTCGTTGAATCACTACAATAGACAAGATCGTCCCTCTTTTCAAAGAACTGAGCAAATCCTGCATCTCTGTCTCGGTAAAATCTTACCTTTGAATCTCGGGCTAACAAGTGATTTTCACGGAGTCTTGATGCCAACAGTTCTTCAGACTCCTTGCTTTGATTAAATAAAATGTTTGATGAGCACATTATCGCACAAAGTCAGGATCGTACCCATCATGTTTATCCACGATATCAGTGTCAGATTCGCCGTCTTCTCTGTGGAGATCCTTCTGAAAAACTGGGGCTGGCAACTCATCTGAATGTGGAACTGACAGAATTGGTGACGGATGGCTTGGGTAGGTGAGACATCGACGTTTGTTTTGGTTCAGCCCTGCAGTGCTCATGCACGAGAAATGACAGTTATTTAAAGGTTATGTGGCTCCCGCCAAATCATCGGAATAACATGTCTCAAGGACTTTAGTTTGCCAGAAGTCCGAAGTCTCATATTTTCAAACATGTTTTGAAAACAATATGCAAAGCCCATGTTTTGCCCCAAATCATCTAATTCGACGTGAAAGTAAGCACGATATCTGTTTTTGTGAAAGCCAGATATTGGCTTTTGCTTGGCTTACAGTGAAAATTCACCAAACGTGCAACAGAAACGTTCTGGATCATTTACACGTCTCCTCGACGACGCCACTTTGTTTATGAAAAAAGGAAAAATTGTAACACAAACAGCCACCTTCAACACAGAAAACCACTTTCATGAGAAAAATCCATAATTCCACAAAGCCAACCTGTATAAAAACACTTTGACATAAAAAGAAGAAAATGTCAGGTCTTAAAACAAAGTAAGTTTATCATCTGAGATCATGATGTTCAAAGTGATATTGTGATGGAGATAAAAAAAAGCAATTGGGAGGATTTTATGCAATTGACGGTGTTTGAATGGCTTCTTGACTGCACAGCAGAAATGACGTTCACAATATCAAACCAAGGCACTGTGTGCACAATCAAATCATGAAGGAATCCAATCAGTTTCCCACAGAACAAATTTCATAGATTTCAAGAAAGCTTTCTGCAGTGTTCACAGCAGACCTTCGATGGTGACATCTTTTCTTTCAATTCGATATGTTACCTGGATAGCCTGCAGTAGGCTGAAAAAATGCAATGAATGTCCTTAGAGAACAATGAGTGTCATCTGTTTGAATTTTTAGGACCATTCTAAATTAACTTGAAATATTTGGGCACAAATGGTGTGCTGAACTAAAATTTCTTCAACGAGATGATGCTCTACCTCTCTTGTGGTTTTCTTTGTCATAATACATAATTTTGTTGATCCTTTGTCAACTATCTGTGATGCTGGCATGTGATAGCATACTTTACAATAATGAGCTATCCAGGGTTGGCTTAAAATTCTACTAAATAATAGCCTTTGGTATCAAAGGACTAAAAACAACAATGCAACGGAAATTCGACACGGATTTAAATTTGGAGACGGAGTAGGTGTAGTATCAACAATGAATTTTGGATTTAAATACCTACCTTTTACTTAACTAAAAGTATTCAAAAAAGCACACTGTTTCAAACATTTAAAAAATGGACACAAATTACACTGATACTCAAGATGAGGGACAAATATCTTCGATGAAATTATCGGCTAATTTTTATTCTTCCATTACTCTCTACAATCGTGGAAAAAGCGGTACTTATTCAGGTATTCACGTATCTTGAAAGATATTTTCTCCTTGCTGACACTCAATATCGGTTTCGCAAAAGGCCATCAATTGTTTTTATTAAACACTGTCGAACAACTGTGGAAAAATGATTGCAGTAGTATACATTGATGTTATTAATGCATTTGGTACCTTCCTGCTCCTCAGGTGCTATCTCCTTCCAGAACGACGGCGGTCATGCTTCTCCACAGAGACCTGTCCTTTGCTATCCTTAGCATCTCTATTTCACTTTTCCCGGTCAAAATTGATATGCTTTTCATGAATGTTATCCATCTACGTCATCTGCCTCTCTTTCAATATATCCTGCCTGTAAGAGCCATGTCTTCTAGTCCTTCCTTTCTGATCACATGTCCTAGGAAGGACAGCTGCCTTCTCCTGATGATTTTTAGAAGCTTCATGCTGTAACGTGCTTGTCTCAATACTTCGTCTTTGGTAACGTGGTCAGTCTAAGAAACTCCCAACATTCTTCGTAAAAGTCACTCCTCAGCAGCATTTATCCGACTTTTTATTTCTTGGTTAACGGTTCAGCTTTCACATCCATATGTCAACACAGAGATGTAGCAGTTGAGTACCTTCAACTTTGTGTCCATTGAGATATTTCGACTCTTCAGAATACCAGACATGCGTTCAAAAGCCAAATTTGCAATCGCTACCCTCCTTTTTAATTCAACGCCGCTTCTACCATCTGAGCTTAATATACTTCCAAGGTCTGTTCACCTGCTGTATCTGCTCACCGTCGACGTACATGTCACACGTAACCTTTTCTTTCTTTTTGCTGACTGTCATGCTTATTAAAAGGCTAAAACTGGGTTAATAAGTTTTGTTTCATTTCAAAACTTATCTTATCATTGTACTAATCTTATTACCTTCAAACATCTCAAACGTCCTTTAAAATGATAGGAAGAAGATAAAATATGTACCTTTGTTGAGGCTCATCTAGTGCAAGTTGTGATGTGGTAAGCCTAGAAGAAGACACAAGCATGTGGAAGATAATTTCCGATGTCTTATTGGCCTTTAAGAACCACTGAGGCTATCAAGTCATGCTTCAATAAATCCAAATCTGTTTCTTGCACTGTAAATTAAGTTTTCGCCTGCTGGAAGTTTACAATTTTTTCAACGAGTGCAGTTTGTCCAAGATGTTAAATAGCAGAAGATCTGTCAATGCTGAAGCTCAGATGCATGTCTTTAACGTATCCAACTTCTGAAAGAATTCTGTACTTACCCGAGGAACACTACAAAACTACGTCTAATATGATTGAGGAGATAAATAGCATAGCTTTGTGAAAGATTTTTTATAGGAAACTTTTAAGAGCAACACGCAGTGTTGGCAAACAATAAGTACTGTTGAAAGACGGAACTGCAGCTATCATTTTGTCACTTCAAAGACATAAGTAAAGATCGACAGAGACTTCTGCTACAAGGTTTCGAATTATGCAACTGGTGGACTAATGGTGATTATCTACCAGCAGGAAACTTAAAAACTATTTAAGAAATGTCAATTTATCAATAAACAAACCACATAACCCTTATCTTGTATCAGTATTCAAGATAGCGTTTAGTTGAGCAACGTTTATCATATTGGAGGGTTCTAAGTTTTTAACAGCTTACAAATGTAGCCTTCCAGTAAAAAGGAGATTGAAGATAGATGGCTGATGGACCCAAAGAACCTGTTCTTTTATGTCTGAATAAAGACCAATCTTGAACTTTGATGACCAATCTTAACCCTGCAACTTCATATTTGACTAATGCTTTTAACTTGAAAAAAAATGTCACCAGAAAATAAAAAAGCAACTAATACGTTTAGTTTCTGGGCACTGTTTCGTTTCACAAGTAAACTAGTTTAGGTACACAACTTAATAGGTAACATCGTCCAAAACTAAGAGCTATTGCACGACAACAGACTCGAGGCACAAACAACCATAATTTTGATTTTTGTTTTAAATGGGTAGGTACAATTTCGCTCTTGGAGGATGGTTTTAAATTGTGTACACGTTTCTATTTATATAATGACCTCATCACAATTAACTGCAATTGAAATAAAACATTTTTACTCTCAGAGAACTTTTGTCAATTTACATAAATACAGATACATCTCTGATTGCCACTCTGATACAAAATCTCTTTTTTCATATACTTGTATAAATATAGTAAACAAACTAAAACATTGCTGAAAAATATGAAAAACGCAACTTTGCAAGTAGTGTCTTTTACAAGCGTTTGCAATGTAGTAGAGCAAGTAGACAAAGGTGGTAGGCATAAACGAATAATTAAACGACAATAGACGCATTTGCTGTGTGTTGAAAAGACCAAAATAACGAGGAAACCTATTTTTAAATTCTGAATCAATATCTTAACTCATAGTTCGAATCTTCTAATGGATTTCTTACACAGAAATACCCTCTGTTCGAAAGCATGTCCGATATGAAAAGCTTCTCTACTCTTAATATTAGCTGTCATTTAGATTTCAAAATTTGGCAGTGTTTACTTCAAAAAAGAAAGGGCACATTCCAAGGCTCCGAAGAACTTCTTTATTGGGGTTGGGGCAACAAAAAGAACAATACCAATATATTTAATTGCCTACATATTAAAAAATAATTACAAGGGGGCCTTTTCAACTATATTCACAAAAGTGACAAGAAAGATGCTATGCGCTATGGTATTATAGATGCCTTAATAAACTGTTCGCTAATTGATGGGTTGTATTTAATCGAAAGAAATCTCTTATTGCCAGCTTTGGTAACGACTTACTATTGTTAAAGTTATGAAAACAAAATGTGTTATCGTAAGTAATCCCTCCTTAAGTTTATTATTCCATAATGCAGACTGAGTTCATAACTCTTCAATTAAGTAATAAATATTGTTTTAAAAACAAGAAGGTAAGGTCAACTTGAGTCACCTTGTCACCAACTATTGTAAGAGGAGTCATCGCTTGATGTTGCGCAGATTCAAATTTATTCAGCTTATTGGAACCTAGGAATATAAGTTTACTCATTTGGAATATCAATGACCTAATGAAAATTCCTAATCCTCGAAATCATCTCAAGATCTGAGGAGACAGTACACTCTTCTGAATAATTTCTGACAACTACAACATCATGTTGAAATTTTTTGACTAAATTGTCGCTTGAACTGCATGAATAGCTTTCTTTTTTAATAATAGGACAATAGAGATTGTACACACTTCTAAATATTCCGCTTTTTCTCTTACAATATATGGTCGGGCTTTCCTATTTTAAAGTTTCCAAATAGAGCCGGAGACTTTCCTGTAATTTCGCTTCTTTGATTACTAGGTCAAGATTCTTTAACGGCTCGTTCCTGTTGTTAGCTCTAAACTTGTACAAGTTGGAAAATTTAATAATGAAAACAACGCATTTCCTTATTATCGTTTTATTTAATTTTTTTGTTCAATTTTCCAAGTTGGACAGATTAGATTCCTTTACTCCAAATAACTTCCGGGTACAGGTTTTCAATACAATGACCAGCCATACCATGATGACCCACTGGTACTTCAGCTTATCTCATACCTTTTGCATCAAGCATTACGGTATTCGAGTTATGTACCTAAACATATAGAATGACGAGTCTTAATGTGCTTTGTCTACTCTATTTACTGCATTTTTAACAAACCTTTTTCTAGAGGGTTAAGCGAGGATAAAACCATTCAATATTTCAAAATGACATCTTTTGGATTTTTGGAATTATTCTGCATTTTATTTGACACAATTTTCGAGGAACCAAAATTATTATCTATACGAGGACTGACTGATACTAAAAAAACCCAATTAATTTATCCAAATAAAAGTACAATAAATCAATAAAATCTCTTCAAATATCTACCAGTCTATCTTCATTGGGCCCATTTAAACAACAAGCATGCATGAACTATTTGGTTTGTTGTTCTTTAAGTTATGGAATCTGTCGGCGAAAGGCAAACCAAATCTTTTTCTCTATATATCGACTTGGCCTTTTATTTAACAATAAAAGGCTGATATTCATACAAATTTATTCAAAATTTACAAGTCAAGTCGAAATAATGGAGAACAATGACGTTTGGAGAGTTTCTTCGTAACAAAGTAATCTTATCAGGCACTGTATCCACTTGGAAAAATAAGTTCCCGCCCAGCAGTAAAAACTAATATTTCAGGGTATTTGTAGCTTAAATATTACTTAAGACCACAGACAATACTCGTTCCTGGCCGACAACTTTTGTGTCACAAGATTGAGCAGTCCTTTTCAGGTAATAATGAACTTTCAATTTAACGAGAAAATATACATATCAAAAATAGATAAATTGCTTATTGAAGCGAAAACAACAAATGGTTTATTGTCAATTAAATAAATAAATTTTATTGCAACGAAACTTGGATGAAACGTGACCGACAGAACGATACAAGATAATATAAATGGGTAGGAAGATTGATATGGAGAGGGAAAATAGAGCAGACAAGAGGTAGAGGAAGCATTAATAGCTTACAGAAATCTGGGAAGAGGACGTAAGACAAGAACACTGACAGTGTAAATCAGAATGAGTGAGTAAATTAATGGACGGGCGAGTAAGTATGTGGCTATGTAAGTATGTGAACGCTCGAAAGAATGACACACACAGAGAAATACAAAACGACAGGAAGGGAAAGGGGAAAAGAGAGAAAAGAGAGAAAAGAGAAAAAAGAAGAAGAAGAAGAAGAAGGAAAGGGAGCTAGGAAGAGGAAGGAGGCCAGGGAGGTAGGAAGAGAAAGGGGGGAAGAGAAAGAGAGGAAGAGAGAGGAAAGGAAAGGATGAAAGAGGTAAATTGGTACAAATACACGCAGAGTAATACCAATAAATGCAAAAGCTTCTCCCTCAAAACAAGAACATAGACATCCTGTAAGTAAAAGACTCTTAAGGTAATTTAATTACTAATTCATTAAAAAATTTAATAATGTACACAACATTAGTTTTTCATATTTCGCTTCATGTATTACGCCTTGTACAAGAACCAGTTTTGGCGGCTTTTTTGTGCTTTCCTGTGTTTAAGAAAGTAGTACAGCAAATTTTGTACATTTACTCAACACAGTGAAATACATATTTATACATAAAAGCTGTTGTTCTGCAAGGGTACGGGTGTACCGCTCTTATTAGCTACGACAGTCATCGGAAGTGACGGCGTACATCTAGACAGCAGAGTTCAGCAATGAAATTCCATACCTCGTATGTATCCTTTGTCTCACTGTTATGATTATTTGATGAACAGCTTAAGCTTTTGTATGCGTACTTTCAGAGAATTTGATTGCTATCTGTTAAATCTCTGTATTTGTGCATATACACAAAGATCAATGACAACCAATAACGGTATTAGGAATTCAATAAATCCTCATAGTATTCTTTATTGCCTCCAGGCTGCCATTTCACTTGGCTATTTTTTACCAGTTAGTGTCCTTGTTGCTGTTAGTCAACAGCATCCTCGCCATCTTGCGTGTTCCTATTCTTGCAATATGCGTCCCATAACCTAATAACATTTTTTCGTAGTGGTCCCTTCTCCCTTTTTTTTCTTTTCCGACAAAAGTTTTTTCTGCCCACTCTAGTTTGTTTTGGGGTCCTTTCTAAACTACTTTCAAATGGATATATTACTGGTCTCTCTAAAAATAAAACACTCCTATGATTTGGATTGGGTATTTTACTTTGACTTCTAGGTTTCCCATTTTTATTAAATGCTATCAGATGTTTAGTGTTCGCTAAAGAAACATACTTTATATATGCTGAAGGATGGTCGTCCTCGACGATGAACATACATCTTGGAGAAGACACAGGACCAAGCTAAAAAGAAGAAAAAAATTTGATTATGTTTTATCAAATTAAAGGCACAAAATATTCAAATGTAGTTTATCAATATACTACCACCAGATAGATAATACGGATTGGTTCTCAAGCAAGCTGGTTATACCTATCAAATGTTGTTACACCTGTTAGAAGTGTTAATGGTTAACATGATAAAACGTCTTGCAAACGGTGTATTACAGTAGATTGCAAATATCTAAATGAGCTTCAATCTGTCTTAATCATATAAACCAAGAAAAAAACCCAAATATAATTAAGAATTGGAAAAGACAATTTTTGCCGTAAAGTCAACCTTTAACAACATGAGCAATGTCATACATTTTCTTGTGGCTATTAGTAATGGCTTATCAACTGAAGACAAAGCATGGACCGTTGGAATGTTAGTTTATGGTGTGCCAAGTGTAAGTGCAACTCAAGAGAACATCAAAGAAATCAAAGAAATAAGGCCTTCTAATTAGTTTTTTTTGGTCTTTCATCCTAGGCAAGGCTTAGAAATCCCGTTAGCGAAGAGAGTTACTTTCATTATTTGAATTCTTTTCCTTTCTCATTTTTAATTTATTCACTTCTTCCCTGTCGAAAATCTACCTCTGAAAACATGTACAAACGCAGTTACAAACCACTTAAAATGGACAAGCAAAAGGGAGAGCAGTACTTTCAAAGACGCGGCCGAGGTTCGAAACGGAAACCTCTCGCTTGGTAATCTGTTGATTGGACCACTCGGCGACTCCTGCACAATATTTGTTTAGAATGATAAGATAACAGAGGTTGGCGAAGTTAGCAATACTAAAATGCTATACAACATGGTCCCCATAATTGAGAATTGCTTTAGAAAAGGCAAAAATATTGGCCATATCATCAGGCACAATGACAAACAGAAAATCATCAAGCTTGTTAAACACGATAGCAGCCTATCAAAATATAAGCAGTATATCACATGGCTTTGACAATATTAATAAATGTAGGGAAATGACACCAAATATAGCAATGCGCATGCCTGCAATTGGGAGAGGAGTAAGGAAAACCAGCCACTCTGAATTCAAGTTATCAACAGGTACAGTAAGAATAAAAGTAGTACACAATAAAGTAAAAAACAGTGAAAATAAAGGGGCATTTTTTTACTGATTAGACGTTTTGACCATTAAGGGTTCCTTACAGATAAAGTAGTAGGAGCACTTGCATACTTGCGGTTAAACAGAAATGTGCTAGGAGGAAGTAGCAGAAGTTACGATTCTAAAATGTGATGTTTCAGGAGTAATAAATCAAACTGATTTAACTCAGTGTAATTTCCACTTCATGGTTGTTAGCCCAACATTTGGACCAGAAATACAACTAACAAGAGCCAAAAGCAATAAAATAAAATTCTTGCAGTTCAAGGCTACTAAATAGTTTAACATGTGAAGACACCCACACAAACAAGACAAACAAATTTGACCTAGTTCTTTCTCCTGTGCACGTGTGCCTCAAAATGAATATACAAATAAAATGAAAAGCGTCGTCAAAGTGGTAGTTACGACATAAAACAACTGTGGTAAACAAACAATATGTCTGGAAACGTGCAAATTACCTCTTTAAAAATGTAATTACTAAACATGAACATAATTGTCATAACTTTGTTTACTAGTACGATGATAATGCTGATAATGCTCATACTACCAGTACTACTTGGTATTACTTTGTACAAAATTTCTCATACGAGCGAAGTAAAGTTATCTGCCAAATAATTGTATTTCGCATGTACAAAAAAAGAAATATAACACGTATATTTTCTATATATAGTAATATCTATTTAAATGCTTTGATTTTTTATATTATTATGATCATAAATGCCACTTAATTATCATTAACACTGTTATTATCATTACCATTACGAGCCAGGCACAGAATTAGTTATTTAATGAGTAATTCACGCTTAAATCTTTTTATCTATCCACAAAGTACTCCTGTTCCTACCACTACTTCTTTAACATCAAATACTCATACTACTATTGCTACTACTACTACTACTACTGCTGCTGCTGCTGCTACTACTACTACCACTACTACTACTACTACTACTACTACTATTATTACTACTATTATTACTACTACTACAACTACTACTATTACTACTATTACTACAACAACTACAACTACTACATTTACTACTACTACTACTACTACTACTACTACTACTATTACTACTACTATTATTACTACTACTACTACTACTACTACTACTACTACTACAACTACTACTATTACTACTATTACTACTAC
>RDPX01000088.1:1630896-1664096 GCA_003991215.1 Morbakka virulenta | reverse complement strand
CTATTACTACTCCTACTACTACTACTACTACTACAACTACTACAACAACTACAACTACTACATTTACTACTACTACTGTTACTACTACTGCTACAACTACTACTATTACTACTATTACTACTACTACTACAACTACTACAACAACTACAACTACTACAACTACTACATACTACTACTACTATTACTACTACTACTACTACTACTACTACTACTACTATTACTATTACTACTACTACTACTACTACTACAACTATTACTTTTACCACTGATTCTCCTGTTAATATCATCATCTTCATTACCATAATCAATGTTAGTATTTTTTTAGCTATTTCAACTGATGTATTACTTCCATAAAATACGTAAAATAAAGACATTGTAAAGTCAAAGTAGTCTATGACAAATTTAAATTAACTACATTTCTTAAAAAAAATATTAACGGTTGTTACAAACAGGGTTTTTCCAAATTGGATGAACTGCTTTAGTTGGTGAAAAATGAATAAAATACTTTTTATTTTTAAGTTGAGTATCAAAGTAAAGAATACGAAAAACAGTCTCTTTCTTCTCTTCGTAACACCAATCTCATAATTGTTTTATTAAAATCCATCATTTTTCTCTAGAACAAAGAATTGTTCTTATTTAATATCGGTAGTTTTCTTTCAAAAAATCGGAAGTGAAAAGAATTTGGGACCTCAAATGAATTTATTACAATGAAATACGCCCAGACACTCTTTCAGCTGTAGTTTGGTGTAAAGAGTCGAATAACCGTAATCAGCTTCCAAAGTTATGATTTTTTTCTCAATTGGGCATATAAACATTTTGAAATTTGTCCTTAATGATAAAAGAATGCTTTGTTCACATTTCCTATCTAAAATTTAATGTATAGGCCCAACTAATTAAACAGCAAACTAAGTAGACCACAATCTGTCTTATCGCCCGCATTCTGGTCTTTCACAACCAACGATGTCTGAAAAGATGTCATCGTATGGTAGTTATCATGATTTTCATACATAATGATAAATAAGACTATATAAATCTAAGCAGTTCGTATTTCACAACAAATGTTTCTCCATCAAGTTGTCGAAAACTGAGTTATAACTTCATCAAGCAATGATGGATTGAATTATAGGTGAAATTTATCTTTAACAGAGGTTGTCATTTGTTGAAAGTATCGACTGGCATTTTGCCTATTCTTAAGTGAAAAACAGGATGATGTTGGGCGCAACCTAAAAAATGCAGGTTTTGGTGATTTTGTTTCAATTTGTATGCAAACGGAAACTTTACAAGGCAAGCTCTGGCTCTCTGATTAAAATTTTTAAGTACTAATAATATATTTTAAACTGTCAGTTCATTATAAGTCCTTCTTAACCTTACTACCATACCAGGATATAGTTCAACATCACATATTTGTGTCCAAACTATTTTTCATAAAAAACAAGCGTGTTTCATGACGACATTTAATTCCATTTTCCTATAACCTCCCGGCCCCCTTCCCCCCAAAAAAGTTCACGGAGAATTGAAAAACTGGTGCTTAGCAACGCGCTTTCATCGAATGAGGCATCAATGCTGAAATGGTAAAATAATCATGACAATATACTTTTGCGATATCACCTTTTGAAGCAACATTCAAAAGTCCCTCAGTGATTTTGAACAACTACTAAAACTTTTATTTACTGAGTTTCTTAAAAATCTAATTCTTTTTTTTAAATATGTCTACTCTACTTCATGTTGAAGTTTTAACTAGATATTTTTGAAATATGGAGACCAAATTAGGATTAAAACAAATATGGCTTGCTAAATGTTATAAATTAAACCAAATATTTATCACGTACTTAAATGACCAACTAATTTTAAATAGATCAGTTAAAAATCAACACATTGATCAGGTATATATTACGGCAGATCAGTCCAACCATTTTTTATTAATATTAAATAAAAATAGCAAGTATAGCACCTTTTATCAAATATAATATCTTTACTGTTATTACGCGAGGTAAAAAAACAAGACCCAAAATCGAAAGTTCTTGTTGTTCAAACCAAAACACGATCAAAATCAACATTAATTAATGATTATTTATTCTTTAAAATACATCATTTTGACTAGGCTTGGCAAAATTGCTAAAAATAGTTGGAAAGGGAAGTTTTTTTACTATCGCAAGAGGCAGTATTAACAAGTACTATCTAACCAATGTTGTTTTGGCGGTATAAAAGAATAATTAGCATATCTAATTCATTGACAGTTATTATGCAATAGACAGGGATCACTGAAGGATTCTGAATTCTTGAATTCTGTATAACTGTACATATGAGAGTGTTGCTTTGTTCTTCATTGTGAAATACTCTTAAGTCACTCTATTTCACATACTATAACAAGGTTTTCTATTTTTCTTAAACCCTGGTTTCAAATTCAGTTTTTATTTATTTCTCTTGATTCACGAAATAACTGGAATTGATAAATCGAGGTCGATCCGGTGATATTTTCAAAGCTACTGTTCTATATCAAAAGGGGGTCAGTGCTAACCTTTTTGCCTCGGCGATTAAGATATGCATACAGGACGACAAACATGTTTCAGCACTTAGAAGTCTGATAATATTGTAATGAACGAACTTGTGGATTTACAACACTTCACGAAACTACAAACTTAGAAACACTTCCGACATTTATACCAGTGTTGACACCAAGCCATCTTTACACTTCACAAATATAACACGAAAGAATGGCAGTGGCATTCTACTTAACGCATAAACACCACGACACGCCCTGTCAGTCCCTTAAGGTAATCGATATGACAGTTGTGAAAGTCATCAGATAGCACTTATTCATTGCAATGAGTTGCGTTCTTGTTAGATTGAAGACAAGAAGCTACTGATTATGCAAAACGTTAAGTTTTTCCTATTGAGAGAGATAACAAAAAATGCACTTTTGTCTTAATTCTCTGAATGTTGTTGAATCCTTGGCTATTCGATACAAAGCTGTCTTCAAAGAACCTTGGTGCCTTAAAGTAAAAATCTTGTCCAAACGGAAGTCCAATTCCTCCTTCGACAGAACCACATTCGGCATGTTGTTCCACTCTCTCCCTGTCCAATAATTAACCCAGTCAACAGAATTTCAAGGCAATTAAAAACCCGAAGAGGCTGATAGAGCCTGGCATTGACTTTGACAAATAAATCATTTTTTCGATCGCCGTGTCAATAGTCTTCATTCTAGCCATCCGAAATCAAATTCAAAAATAAGTCTTAACAGGCGCCTATTACAAGTTTGCGTACTGCATTTAATCCTTCTCCACTGTATTAGTCCACTTATTGAATTCCTTCATTTCTATAGCAAGGAGAAGTGGCAAAATAATTAACTACCATCGTTCGAGCCTCACCGAAGTCCATGGAAGTAATACACCTATTTTATTTCTCTGTTGTAAGTGACAGACCACTGTGTAAATCCATTTTTTCCGAAAAGGAATGGGGTGAGTGATGAAAGAAACAGAAAATACAAGGTAAAAAGGACGAAGAAAAAATCCAACAGCACGTAATAAATAACGTGGACTAAACGGGTTTTTAGCTTAGTTAAATATGAATCAAACATTAAAAACCCCCCAAGATCTTTATAGTAATTTACCCTGCAAAATGGTTAAGATCGTCCACGTTTATCAAAGTAACACCCAGTTCTACTATAGCAGCTGAATAGATCTCTTTCACTGGCCCTCTCTGCTTGTGTTTATCATCTGTCTTACAGCTGGTACCTTCGACTTATCTTTCAATTTTTCAGTATGGCATAATTTCCTTACTAGAAAATAGTGTTTCCAAAGTTGAGTTTTCGATTTTTTAAAAATGTAAACTTAGGAGAAAGAAAATTCTCACAGGTATACCATACAGGAATTAGTATTATTAGCCATTAGCAAAAACACTTCTATATTTTTAACGTTATAATTTCTACAACCCTGAATATTAAAATTTCCAAAACCATCAGTTCTTTGTAGTTTTAGTAGTTTAATTTTAAAGACATTTTAAGTTTAAAAGTATATTAATCCAGTTGCTGTAAACGGCAGTGAAAATACAAAATTCCGAGGCGACATCTTTAAAGAGTAGCTTCAGTTTTTTATCATTAATATCTGGAAGCAAAGGCATTGCTCACAAAATAAAAGAACGCAATAGTAGGAAAGGAAATTAGCAGAGATACGTTGAAAATAACTGTACAAGTATCTCTAAAATATCCCAATATTTAGAGCTTTAAAATTATATTTACGGATGGCTTATATTTTTATTCCTGTTGCATCTCTATTTTTCCTATTGGATTTTCACTCGGGCAGCGAATATATTAGAAACAAATCGACCAACGAAAGAATATACTTTGCATAGACTCGAGTATCATTTGGAAAGACCCTTATTTTGATGTTCAAAGATCAAAAACAAAGAGTAAGTTTAGCTTTCGATTTCTGTCAGTTAAATTCAATGAGCTCAAATGAATTAAAGAAATTGGCAAGTCTCTTTTCAACACTATGTTTTCAAAAATCCTGACAGAGACCTCTGTTTCATCGCATATTACAGTTTTTATTTATAGTAGAGTACGAAACAAAAGTAGTAAATTTTCTCCATTTACCTTTGTTCAATGGTTATTGAATCTCCCCAAGGATTGATATTGAAATCCCTTTGGGTGTGATTCTTTCCTCTACTGTGATTCTGGTCAAGTTTTGCATTTCTGGACCATATTTCACGTAACTGATATCAATAAAAAGGTTTGTGAAAACTGCTTTTAATGCTTTTAACTACATGCTGCAACTTTTTCATTTACCAGTGATAAATATCGTGACACTGTTATTTTTAATTACGTTTGGCTTTTCAAATAAAAGTCTAATCCGTATTTAAATAAACGGATAACACTGTCTTATATATTTCAATTTTTATTTTCATTTCAGAAAAAGGGGAGATAGGTGTAACTCCAAACCCAATAGCCTAATAGACAATCCTTCATTATCAGGTATTTGTGTATTACACAGGATGTTAATTACTTGCAGCCACGCAAATTGTATCTACACATGGCAGTATAATGTGGTATATTTTGTCAGGGAACTGATAAATTACGTTGGCGTATTTTTCGAGAGGTACTGTTTCCATTGCGATGAGGCACTGTCAGTGGTTATTTTGATAAATTAGGACTTTCCTATCCCTCAAAAGACATCATACCTCAAACGTCAAACCAAAGAGCGGTGTACATTTCATATGTTGATATTCATTCCTTTCATTTTTTCAAAATCAGTGGAAAAGTAACCCATCTTAATCCACTGAAGACCAATCATCATTGCTTTTTACTTCAAGATAACTATGTTTAAAACTGACAAGGTTTGAAGTTGAAAACAATTTGGTAACTAATCGTCTTTGATTTAGATTGAGCCCCATTTTTATTCAATTCTAGTTGTAGTTGTCATTTTCAAAATTTGCAAAGAATAAATATTCGTTAATGGTGAAACAATTACAAACAAACCAGCTCCTCCTTTCAACAATTAAACATTCATTTATAACATTTACGAGTTATCACATTTTGAATAAATCATCACAACTTACCCTACCAACAAGTAGACCTCTTTTATTTAAACACATGAAGTGATTATTTCCATGACCTCGTATCCTGACAACAGAAAATGCCACTCTTTCTATCACCAAGAGAGCTATGAAGATGTAAGAAAGGCAATTTGATAAACTTTCAAAGCATTTTCAAGTAACTCAATCAAAATTTGGGAATATTTGTTATAGGAATTCGGTAAAACTTTCTTGTAGTGTCTTTTTCTCTCCGTCTCTGTCGGTCCAAATAATCCCTTCACCCATTAATCAATCAATCAATCAATAAATTAATCAATCAATCAATCAATCAAATCAACCGATCCATCCATCCATTTATCTATCCACCTATCTATCCATCTATCTATCTAACTATCTATCCGTCTATCTATCCATCTATCTATCTATCTATCTATCTACCAATCTATCNAGAGCTATGAAGATGTAAGAAAGGCAATTTGATAAACTTTCAAAGCATTTTCAAGTAACTCAATCAAAATTTGGGAATATTTGTTATAGGAATTCGGTAAAACTTTCTTGTAGTGTCTTTTTCTCTCCGTCTCTGTCGGTCCAAATAATCCCTTCACCCATTAATCAATCAATCAATCAATAAATTAATCAATCAATCAATCAATCAAATCAACCGATCCATCCATCCATTTATCTATCCACCTATCTATCCATCTATCTATCTAACTATCTATCCGTCTATCTATCCATCTATCTATCTATCTATCTATCTACCAATCTATCTATCTATCTATCTATCTATCTATCTATCTATCAATCTATCAATCTATCAATCTATCAATCTATCAATCTATCTATCTATCTATCTATCTATCTATCTATCTATCTATCTATCTATCTATCTATCTATCTATCTATCTATCTGTCTATTGGTCGATCTATCTACCAATTTGTCTTTCTATTTATATGTATATACTTTCGATCAAGCATTGGTAAAACAATTAACAGAAAACTGCAATATTCATATAATTTCGGCGTTTGCATATGCTGATGGTCAATCTTTTACTCAAACATTATGTATCAGGTATTCAACATTTGAAAAAAAAGTATTTTTCTCGGATCAATGAAGTGTGAGTAGAAAATAAAAAGTAAAAGGCCTTAAGCGGTTCAGTCGTTACAATTGCCCTGTTCTAATTTGTGATGTCCCTCGCCGGTCGGGGCTAAGATGTCCCAGAAAATTTCATCTTGACCATAATAACTTAATCATATCTCATAGAGCCTCTCACCATGACAACCTTGATTTTTCCAGTAAAAAATACAACTTTGATTTAACAGAATATCAATAAAACGAAAAAAATACTTGGGAAATATTTCATTTGTGCTTATAACTCTAAAGTTGAAGATGGATTCAATGAAATGTGTTCCATGAATTTAACTGTACTAAAATATTTGGGTAAAAACAATATATTTGGTTTAACTTGAACCTATTGTAGGAAATCTCTTCAAGTCATCAAAAACCAATAGAATCTTACGTTTTCCTAGAGATAAAGGCCAAAAATGCAACTTGAAAAACCTGGGAAAATGATGTAGTGAATGACCTCTAATGTATGTGGAAACTCATTATGAAAGGGATATAGAAATAATTCGAAGTTCATTCTCAGATTAGCAAAGATATCAATATGAGTAAGAATGTGGTGGTGTCTTGGTCAGAATTTGGTGGTGAGCTGTTAATCTGGCTAACCCGCAGCATTTTTCTCATTAGTGCAAAGATTGGACATGAATTTCTGCCCCTTGGTACGCCATGCATGATACCCCTGTGCAGTTGTTAACGATACGGGGGTCAAACATTTAAAATTCAAAAATTCTTGTAGTTCTAATGGAAGGTTAAGCTAATATTTACAAAACGGGAAATTTTGCTTATGTTCTGTCTTGTGGATGTCTCGCGGGACATCTTGCTAATACTGAAATAAAAGAAAAGCGCTAAACTGAAATAGAAATAATTAATTATCTTGTCACTCACCATCATGTCAAAATTAAACAACGTTCTCAAGTTAAACTAATATTTTATCATGCAATCAAAACCTTATTTCAGCGCCACTAATTGTGTAATCCTTTAAATGCCTTTCTCCTAAAGAAAAAGGCGCACCATTGTGTGCCAAGTGTAAAGGATAATAACCAATTCATCTGATATCTACAAAGCATGTAATTTGATTTGACCGTTTACGAGATATATAAAACTTGAAAGAAAACGTAATTCATAGAAAACGGAAGCGCTTTTTATTTTGTTGCAAGCCTAATATATTCCATTGATAATAAGAAAGAACTTCAGATACGTGTTTCTGAATGAGTTTGAATATCTGTGCCAACTCAAAATGATGTCACATATTACTGTCTCTGATTTAACGTTCCGCCTTCCAAGTACTAACTTAGGTACTCCTCCTCAGCCACAGAAATAGATAACGCTCATTCTATCTCACCCAAAGAATGATTACAACATTCCTTTAAAACCCAACTCAAAAATTTAAGTGAAGGTCATATTAATTACAGCTATATTTATGGCATAAAATATCCGCAAGAAACTAGTCAGAGAATGCGTTCCTTCAGTTGAGCCACGAAAATTTCTTAATCTTAACTAGGGAAGATTGGAGGCTGGCTACTACTGTGATGTATTAATGAACACAATGTATTCACTGAAAGCAAACAAATTATCATTTATAAAAGTGAGATTTTCCCTTTTTATCTCCTTTGATAGCACCCCTCTATCTAATGCCAAGCTCTAAATGTTGCAAAACTGAATATTGCAACGTTCTTAAAAACAATATCAATCGAATATCCTGAACCCTTCAAATGTTAAAATTTTCTGAAAATCTCCTGCAGTTGCGAAGAAACTGGACAGAATAACATTGATCTGTGAAAATGATATTGGTAAAGGAAAACCTTGATTTTGCAAAAATATGAAGTGTTTAATTTTAACAACAAACGACCCTTGTGTGATACAAATAACTGTTCCCCAACTGAACCCGACAAGTCACTTAAGAAAGCAAATCAGTCAATAATAAGCGCCCAGTTACCAATGCTCCCTCCCCAGATACATTGCCTGGTATCTCAGGGAAGATGCTTCCAAATGACTTAAAATTATATTCCAGCAGAAAAGATTCAAATTCCTTGTATAAAAACTCGGAAATATCTTTCGTTATTTTGGTGCTAAATGACCTTACATTTACCATCACCGACCAAACAAATCAAACAAAAATTCTGCTCCCGTATAATTCTGGGTATCATTTTTTGTTACACTATTATTGTCTTCTTCAAAAGCTATGAAATGCATCTTTCAGACCAATATTCCTCTGTGTTACGTTTTTGGACAGGTACTGGAATTCCTGCAATGTTCGGTCAACTTCTCTCTGGCACTTACATTGCAAACGTTTCATATTCAACGCTTTTTTTCCTGGTGTCATACCAGATCACAAATCCATTTTATTACCTTTCTTTGTCTTTTGATATTAAGTCAGGTCTTTTGATTGTGGTAGTTTTCTCGATGTGATAGTCAAATTGCCATACAAGTTTTGTACACATCCTTTACGCTCATTCTCATCTAATGTCATACTATATTAATCAAGATCAGGATGAACTATCGTTTTGTTTTCTGTAATTCAAAAGATATATCGAGTTTTGGCCCGTCCCTCTTGTATTTCGTGCGCAATAAAGAAAGTCCTAAGTAGTGCTTTTTTCTATCTGTATAAATCACTGTTCTATCCTTTCGTCCTTCTGTATACCAGCATTGCCGTAGTCGGGAATACTCTTTGCTTTTGCCTGACTGCAACATAAGCTCCTCTGTACTATATTTATACTAACACTGTCGCTATGAAAATTTATCAGCAATATTCTGTTTAAAAAAAATTAATGCTGATGAATAAATGTATGCTTCATATTACATAAAGAACCAACAGAAAAGAGTTAACCTTAAAATCATATAAGGGCAAAAGAGTTCCACAATATAGCTGTTCCAGAAAAAAGTATGTATTAGTAGAGAGATTTATTATAACATGAAACAATAAATGCATGACGATGAATATGTTGAGAGAAATAAGTTACACTGGATGAAAAAAAAAGGATGGTAACAATGAGGGAAAGCTCGTCAGCACACTTCCAATATTAATACTTCCAGAACAAAAAATGTCAAGCGACATTATGTCGATGGGACAGAGGTAGATGAATAGCAGCAGTAGTAGGTTTCGATTTTTCAGATTAGAAACACGTCTTTGAACTCGACTCTTCTTCTTCGTCGTGTCCTTGAAAATCACAGTTGGTTTGACCGATGTTTGGCGGTGTAGATAGCAGCTGGTGTTGGCTCGTGGAGGTCCTCTGGTTGGCAGTTTGGGGCGGTTGAACAGCTAAATAGGTGTTGCATGGTCTGCATTTGGCCGCAGATGCAGAGGACTGAGGCCGTGAAACCCTTAAAATTTGTGGATGCTATGCATCTGCCAAGAACTCGACCAAGAACATCACAATGAGAGGAGGAATCAACTGTCCAGACGTGACAACAGTACTCCATGAAAGGGCAACACAAGTCATGCAGGTCTTAAATCAACATCTTCAAAGCTACAGGTGGGTCAGGTGGATATCCAGACATCATTTCCACTGGTTTAATATGGTTACTGGTTATTACAAGTCTTTTCTTCCTAGATGTATGTTACGCTCGCCAACGATTTCTTGATGTAGCTTTTATTATGATTATTATTATTGTTATTATTAATGATAACAATATTATATTATTGTTATTGACATTTGTACCATTACCCTTATTACTAGTATCAATATACAATGGTCTACCGTTATATCAAGTAGAGATACAAATGATCCTATATAATATTTAAATGATAAAAGATAAATGTAAAATGTCTTTTCAAATCCCCAAAATTAAACATTAAGCTAATATGAGCATGAAAAGCTTCGTGTTGTAACACATTAACCTGTGATAAATGGTCCCTGTACCTGAATTAAACTTCATTATCCTAGAACAGTACGTCTTTAATTTCACAAGATAGGGTATTTTTACATATTTTCTGCAGGAACTGGAAAAAGATACCCAAATCACAACGAAGCTCAAAAAATCTACAAATCAATAATTGAAAATAAAATGTGTTTTCTTTAAATTAAAACATAATTATTTGGGGGTTAAAATCATTTCACTTACCATCTTTATCATTGTCTGCCCCTAGACTATCTATTTTTCTTCCCGTAATACGGATGTGAAATCCACTTGCTCTCGAGTAAATCTTTGCTCTACGAGTCATTATGTTATCTGTAGAAACGGGACTCAGTCTTGTATTTTTATAATGAATACTCCATTCGAAGCCAAGTCTCTAGGAAAGTAAAAGATTGTATCGAAAATAATTTTCCTGACTTTCTCGAGTAAAAAACGGGGAACAGCATCGAAAGAAAAATGTCCGATAATCTAATTCTAAAATTGAAAATGAGGAAATTTACAGTGCCAAGACACTGTTTACCAAATATCGGAAACACGAGTGTTCTTTCAATGGGCAGCGTAGAACAGAAACAAAATTATTTTCGGTAAGGAGTTACTATAGTGAATGCGCACAAACCCTCATTTTCTCCCGATATAACCCTCATTTTCTGTGTGGGAATTAACATGTTAAACATGTAACTGGTCAAAATTAGTGTGAAAAAAAATGCTCGTGCTTATGCGATAAAGCAAGTTGCAGTCTTTCATCGACTCAAGATGCTTGATGTCAACCTTGAAGTCACATACCTTAAGGCTTTGTCTGAAATATAATTAAAGACCCATGTGCTTTCATTTTGTGGTTTACAGAAAAATGTTGTCAAATTGTTGTCAAAATGTTGTCGATGTTGTTTTTAACGTCATTTCCCCCCAGCAATTGGGGCTCAGACGGTGCCCTTCCCTTCAGAGGGACTTTGATTTGGCAGTGAGGAATTTCTTGGCCGGATGCCCTTCCTGACGCCAAACAATGGCTTTTTTCTTTGTAAAGTTCCAAATTCTTCTCGCCAGCTCAGGGAATCGAACCCGGAACTCTTGGTTACTGTGCAGTTGCACTAACCATTAAGCCACCGCTCGTCAAAAATGTGGTCAAATTCTAACGAGAAAAATACCAAAATAAAACGTGTCTTGCATCTTGAACTATAAATTTTGGAATCAACTTGCCCCAATCTTATTAAACACGAAAGACATAATTAGCTTCAAAAAAAACCAAAATAAATTTTTTGAAATAAATCTTTTTTAAGTATGAACATGAAGCATACAACTATATTTTTGGGTAGAGGAAATGAACATGTGGGTACAGGAAAACACTGAGAATATCAAATGAAAAGAAATGGTGACACATTCGATGTTCCAATATTTTTAAGCAATGCATGGTGATATCAGTTCCTCATTCCCTTTTCTTTGGGCAAAGGAAGCAAATAAAAAGCGATTGTTTGTGTCTCATCTTCTTTTCATTGTGCTTGCGAGACTTCATAAAATTTAAGAAGGCCAGCTATGTTCAATTTTTTTTAATTTAAGTACGTGGTAAGAGGAAAAAGAAGCATAATCTCAATAATTTATGAGTGGGTCTATTTCTTAATCTGAAAAACACCCACACCCACACAAACATTTCCATCCTACACCCCACACAAATATATATGAACATACAAAAAAGACAAACAATTTTGTTTCTGTGATTTTACATTTCATACACTGTACTATTAGGCCTTTTTGATGTTGTTTTGTTTTTTGGGCGTTTATTTAGCAATCAAAAAATATTTAATGTTGTGAAGAAACTCCCTGACGACGGTCCAAAAACTACCCGAAAATTTCAAAAAGGATCAGAATGTTACTCATTTTCGCCATCTTGAGTTAGCTAAACACGTCTAATATCAAACTAAATCGTCAGGGTAGGGACGGGCTGATACAAAAACATGGAGTCCATCACTGCACTTGACTACAAATTGCACCACAAAAATAATTTAGTTTTTCACTGCAGAAGACCATCACAGCTTCATAAAAAAAAGGCCTTTCAAAGCGAGTTTATGCAGTAAGTAAATGATTTCTTACTAGTTACCTCTGGTTACCCCTTTTCATTCGTCCCAATATATTTCGGGACATGCACAACCGGTTAAGGTCAGGAAACTGACTGGCAAGTCTGCGGTTTGAGCGGGAATGTTTGATCTAGCCCATTCATAATTTCCAGGCAAAACTAGTTCGTGTACCCCACCAATCAATTAAGATAAGAGGTCATACGTCTTACGACGCTACGCCACTTGCTGAAAGTAATAATCAGTGCCTGGTATAACTATTAGGGGAATTTGACTACACAGGGAAAGGGGGTCAATGTCCCTTTCCAGCACTACTAGGCAGTACTAAGTTAAGCCGGCCAATTAAGGCAAGTTCAACTTTTCCCACTGTTCCCGCCAGGCTTACCCAGCTAGACTAGAGCAGGATCGCTGCTCCCTGAGAAATTGCCAGGCAATCGGCTGGTCTGGGCACTTTCCGTCTACCCTTTTATTATTATTATTAGTAGTAGTATTATTATTATTATCATTATTATTATCATTATCATCATCGATTGAGAAACAGTGCTGTGTATACTTTATGTTGATTTAAAAGTAAAATAAGCAGAAGTCATTACATATTGGCAGGTTTAATGTAATTTAATTAAGAATGACTCGAAATGATAAAAGAGTTAATGCGAAATTACGGAAATCGAGCCAATGGATTATTCTGATAAGTCATATTTTCAGTAGATATTCGCTGGGTCTCCCTCTCGGTTAAGATAATATTAGCTGCATGCACATTTATCTGTTGCAATTACATTAGGAATAATAATAAATCCTGCAAAGATCAACCCCACTTCCGCATGGTACATGATGGGCAACGTTGGCATGGCAATCAAGTCATTTATATGGTCAACGGGGCTGTGACAAAACATCACCATTATGAGTCAAACAACCAGAAAATCAAACCACATTGCTCGTTGTGCCGGTCAACAAGGAGAGCGTTATTTAGCAAGGAATCAGGCTGATAGCGAAAAGTGTATCACTTGAAAGAAATTCCATTCCCAATCCTCAACCACCTCTGAAACAGTTAATTGAAGTAAACCTTCAACCAACCGCGCAGAATGGACAAAACGGTGCTCACAGAAACAGAAGAAATAAATGGACTCGGGAGGGGCAAAACAATTCATGGAAGCATTCTCCTCTGCTAAACTAAATCCATTGGTAGAAAACAACACTAAGCAAACGTGCTCCATATGGAGGAATTCAAATCCGACATGAGATGGAATCAATCAGACGAAAGGTACCACTAGCTTAGCAAAAAAAATGACATAACAATGTTGAAAACACAAGGAAACGAGAAGATGGTGAGGGCGTAGTCTACACTGATCATTCACAATATACTAAAGCAAATGAAGAAACACAAATGAACACTAAATTAAAGAATGAAGATGATGACTTAACATTATTGTATGACACCATGACACAGAGATGGGTTGAAACAAAACACCAGAAACTAAAAGACCGAGACACGCTGCCTAAACTAATAATGGGCTGAAAAACCAAGCATCTGATCAAACAAAAAAAAGATAGTCAAAAATGAAATCAAAAAGAAAAAACCCTGAGCCCATGGACCTCACATCAATCAATCAACTTTGCTTTGAGACAGCAGCTGTCATCCCTGAAAAAAATGATGGTTTCAAAGAAAAGGAGGTAAAAGAGAAAGCAACCCAAATGGAAAGAAGATATTGAGGAAGATATCCAGAAGAAAAGGAGTGACCTGTCTGTGCTCACAGAGATGGAAAACAACACCCTGACCAATCAAAGGAAAGAGAAGAAAACGAATGAAAAAAGAGATACGGCACAAGAAACATGGAAGAAATACCAGATGTAAAATAAAAACTATAGCAGCAAATCCAAGCTAAAGCTCAAAGAATTAGAAGATATGAAAAGCAAAGTAAACACTTCAGGCTGTACAAAATCTTCAAACGAGATGACAAGAAATTCTACAGAGAACTCGGGAACAGTCTAGTAAGAAGGGAAAAGCCTATAGCATCTGAATGAAATTGAAGACGTCTTGAACACGATATGTGAAGTCGAGAAGCATCACAATAAGGCAGCATAGTAGATAGAAATAGTGCGAGGCAGAAAGCAAGATCGGCCTCAAAAATACTGAAAAGAGGTCACAAAGACTGAAGTTGGCCTGGCTGGCCTGGAAACCAAAACATTGGAAATCATATGAGGTACCAAAGTTTTGGCTGAAACATCATAAAGCCATCCATGACATCATTGCTAGAGAGTACATCGAGATCATCAAAACGCCAAGACAATGCCCAGAATAGTTGACACAAGGTCTAACATACCTGCTACCAAAGTGCAATGAAACCAAGAACCAAAAGAATTACAGTTCAATCACCTGTCTACCAAAAATGAACAAGATCTTGAAAAGTGTGATCACAGAAAGAACTTACAAGATCTTGACAGGTGTGATCAGAGAACGAATTTGCAACTTCAATAAAAGTAATAAGTTGCTGCCAACAGAGCAAAAGGGTTCCAATAGGCGACGTTATGGCTACAGGGATGAAATGCTTATTAACAAAATGGTACTGAAAGACAGTAAGCTTAAGAAAAACCCCTGAGTACGTCATGGGTTGATTATTGCAAGGCATTCGACAGTGTTCTACTCTCTTGGATCGTCAGGGCAATGGAAATCCATCGAATCTCACCAAATCTTAGCAACTTCATGAAGACAATAATGGGACTTTGGAAAACTACCATGATGGTTACCTATAACGAAGGGTTGATCACAAACAGGCCAATACATGTGAGAAGTGGTATTTTAGGGCGACTCACTGTCTACATTATTTTTCTGTTCATGTTTGGCTTCACTAAGAATCTTGTTGAATTACACAGGAATTGAATATTAAATCAAAGGCAAAAAGATCAGCTATGTTTTGTATATGAATGATCTAAAGACTTGCACCATGTACGATTATCAGCATGAATAACTGCTTCAGACAGTCAAAGTCTTTAGTGGTGAGATCGGTATGCGATTTGGACTAGACAGCTACTTTCAAACGGGAAAAATGAAATCAATATCTGACTTAAAATTGCAAGCAGACACCATCATAAAGGAGCTCGATCAAGAAGATACATACAAATACCTTGGTGCAAATGAGGGTGATGGAATTCAACATGCAGCAATAAAATAAAAAATGAGAAAATAGTATTACAGGGCAGTTCTGGCAGCCATCAAAAGTGAATTAAATGCTGAAAAGATTCAAGCCATTAACACATTGGCAGTCCCAGTTGCCACATTTACTTTCAACATTATTAATTGGCAACTTACATCAGTGAAGAAACTTGGCACAAAGACCAGAAAATTATTGACCACAGAATGCATCACCCTAAGGCAAATGTTGGAAGACTATAACTACCCAAAATGATCGGTGGAAGGGTACTCATCCAAGTCGAGATTGGATTTAAATTGACAACAGTGGATTTAAATACTTATCTAGAGACAACAGAAGACGATCTGCTAGTACTGGTCCGTGAACACGAAAGTAACAAGAAGCGGTACTCAATCCCAAAGTAAGTTGAGAAGTACATGAAAATACCAATGGAAGATGGTGAGCCAGTCACACAGTTTGCTACGAGAATCAAAGAGGAAGCAAAGAAAAGAGCTCAAAAGATGGTGGCTGAAACATAGGAAGCAAACCCAATGTACCGACAATACCCAACAAGAGTGCACAAACGAGATGTCGAGCAAGACCGTGGATTTCGAGTGCAAGTCTTAAAGCAGAAACTGAAGGAATTATCATAGCATCACAAGACCAGAGCTTGGCTACAATATCTTACAAACACAGAATAATCAAAAGACGGAACAGACCCCATCTTCAGGATGTGTAAGCAATTTGAAGAGTTCATTGACTACATAGTATCAGGCTGTCCCACATTAGCAAGAACTGATAACAATCAGAGACATGACAAGACAAGAGGCTGCATCCTCTGGAAAACCTGCAAATATTTTGGACTACCAGCAGTACACAAGTGATTTGAACATCAGCCATTAATTGTAACAGAAAATAAACCAATCACAGTGTTGTGGAGCATGCCAGTGAACAGAGACAGGGAGATTAAAGCCAACAGGCCAGACATCATTGTCAAGAATAAAGAGAAAAGACCCGCATTATGATTGACATGACCGTACCATCCGAAAGAAATATCTCCATCAAAGAAATCTCAAAACGGTCAAAATACAAGGACCTCGAGATGGAAAGGGCAAAAGTGTGGGAAGTGAAGGCAACGACAGCTCCAGTCGTAGTTGGTGCACTTGATCTCGTCAAGAAGGGCCTGGAAACAAGATTACAACAGATTTCAGGGCAGCCAACAATTGAGGAACTTCAGAAGATCGTACTCTTCGGAGGTGCACGAATAATCCAAAGAACGTTCTCTATAAACTAGACATATCCTGATTACACCTTATTAGTATGAGTAGTATTCCAATACTAATACTAATAAGGGGGGCTACTGACAGTCTTAGGCGACTATAGTGTCGCAATTTGAAGTTGTTCTACAACAGCGTCTGGTGTGGTTGCAATGACAAATAAAGACCCGTGTTGTATCGAAATTGTAAACGAAGTTGGCGTGTCCTTTGCACGACGAGAAGCCTGAGTAAAGTCGATATGGAGAACAGATTATTATCTATGCAATAAATGCTCCCTCTACACGTCGTTAAAAGCATCCAAAAGGATAACCCAATACGATTGTCTCCAGAGGTGTCGCAGGATGTCCCAAAATGTGATTGTAGACAGCTAAAATTGGCTTGGGTACCCCGACTCCGGATTTTTTCTAAAGGCAGAGTCCTGGACCTCTTTCTAATGACTGGATGTGACTGCAAGTTTTAAACCCAAAGTTTCCTTCTTCCATATGAGCTGCCTTCCTAAGCTGATATGGCCTATCTGCCCGAAGCATATGTCAATATTGCGAAAGGCTTTTTACAAGAAAACAGCTTCTTCCCAGTTGCATTTTGTCCAACCGAACTACAAGTTGCAATGCTGATGGAAGAATCAGCTGGATCCCAAAAGGTAAAAGCAGGAGACAGAAAAATCAAGATAACGCATTGTATTTTTTAGACAACATGAAAACAAACCACGAAAACAATCAAAACTAAAAATTTTTGCTGAAGTGATAGTTAAAACCAGCAAGGAAACGGGTGTCTCTTATGGTGTAAAGAAATGTGCTGAGATTGTATTTAGAAAAGGGGAACTGGTTAAAAGTGGGAAACTAACAGTGCTAGAAGAAAATATGAAACCATTCGATCCAGTTAAAAATGAAATATACAAGTTACTTGGGTGTAAGCAATCAGATAAAAAGGCTGTAGCGATCAGTCAGCCAACTGAATGACGAAAAGCTAATGAAAACGATAAACTATCGGGTTACAGCAGTGGCTGGGTATGTAATGAATAGTGCAATTTGGGGAAAAGAGATCTTAAGAATTTGACATGGTGCTTCAATGGGTGTTAAGGAGAGAGGGTTTTCATTTCAAAATAAGAAAGCTATATGGCTACATAAACAAACTAATGAATAAGGGCAGCGTGGAGAAATGAAATGAAATGAATGGCAAAGGAAGCAATCACATGTAACACGAGAAGTAAAAACGGCAATGAGGCAAGTAGATAACCAACAACCTTCGACAAAGGAGTTGTAATAATTGGCGTAGAAAGACATGAAGAATGAAGACGAGTGAAAAAGGTCTTAGCGAATGAACAAAGAAGAAAAAAAGAGAGAAACTTCAATGTAAAATGACTCCTAAGTCAAATACCAGCACAACTGTCTTCAAAGCAAAGGCTCTGATACCCTCTAGTTAGTTACAGTGTTTAAAAAGGTTATATATTCGCACATAAATGCTTTTAAACATGTATTCGATAAAGATGTAAAAGAGAAATGTGGAGAAAATTTAAACTAGCAGAAAAAGGTCGCTATTACTGCAAATTTTGAAGTAAGAGCAGACATTTGAACATACACAAAAGAGGTAAAATAAGCACGTCGATGAAATGTTGCTACTGGCTCTGTATTGTGGGGTTTCTGTGTATTTGTTTTCTTCACAGTTAACATCTGTTTGTATAATTGCACCAGTCGACTATAGCAAAAATAACAAGAAGGGGAAAAAATGTAGGTATTGGTATTGGTGATCTTTTAGCTTACTGAAAGATTACCAAGTTTCAGAGTCGGTAAAGAAAGTATGATTTTATAGATCTATTTAAAACAAACGCTGAACAGAAATAGTTAAAAAATTGGGATTCATATATCTGTCAATTTAAGGCCGAATACCGGTAAAGGAAAAGGTTCCATACCTCGTCATGGCCGTGCGTAAGGTTAAAAAAAAGTGTTTGTCACATGCTTGGCTGTTCCGGATTGCAACTGCCAGTCAATATGATATCGCAATTAAAACCAAACATATGTTTGTCGACAACAGATTTCCACTCATTTTAGTGGGACGGTAAGAAAGCAAATCACTTCTTTTTTATCCACAACAAAAGGTAGTGGGAAGATCAAAAGCAGCCCAGCCACTAACTCTTTAAACAAAACGATGTATTATTTTTGTTTAGAGAGTTAAGGCTATGAAAACAGGAGATGGAATAACTTTTAATGCTTTCAAGTCGAAGGCAAAATTACCTACAACTTTACTCTTTATCTTTCGACGCCCCAAGGTTTGTGAATAACATTAGCCAACGCTATGTGTGATCAGATTTTATCGCTGGAAATAAATGGGTTTGTTCTTTACCATTTTTTATGTACCAGTTCAAAATGTTCCGTTTTCATATTATTAGTGTACTTGTCATGGTGATATCCATTTAAAAGTACGTAAGGCAAGGCTTATTTGGTTGGATCAAAGCAGGTTAAAGTTAATCTTTCAAAAACTCTAGCTCATGATATTTTATGTTTTGTTACAGTTTCCCATCAAATTATCAGAACAAATCGATACCGTTTGGCAAATTCCTCTAAATAATGGTTACTTTAATGATGCATTGGACCTTTTCAGTAAAACAAAGATCTACTTTCCAAAACCTTAGCAAACGGGAGCTACCAAAGTGAAATCACCGTTAACAAGTTTTATTTAACCTCTTCTCTGGTAACACATGATGAGAGTAAAGCAAACTGAAATAATGTAGCTGAAAGGCACAAAACCTCTTAAGTAATAAAAATAACAATAATAATGATTTCTTTAAATTTTCAATTGAAACTACCTCACAAGGTACTGCTCCAGTTTGCTTAATAAAAGCATCATACAAAACAACTGGTAGTGTCAATTCAAGTTTTACTGGGTCTTTCATGGATGGTACCCCTGGTAAACAGTGGGCCCATTCAGGACCCTTTGTGGGAAAGCCCTTCCTCTTAAGTCGGTCTTCAGCCAGTGTTCAAGCATCTCGTGACCACCTGTTCTGCATGGTTGGACCCTATAGCCGAAGCCCTGACTAAGGAGAGACCAGAGTCCTACCCTTGATATTAGCCAAAAGGTCAAAAGGCCAAAAGGCCAAGTTTTACTACGCTCGAAAATATAATCCAACCTGAAACTGAGGACCGTCAAGTAAAACATCTGTTAAAACTCATTAAATATGTCGGCAAGCACCCTTGCGAGTTCCCAAAGGTGCCGTCTTTAAGCTCCGACTTTTCAAACAAAAAATTAACGACAACTTAAGATGTCATAGCGTGTTTCTGAACTTTTCACTTCATTTGCAATGCATAAATTATAAGAGATCATGATTAAATAGTACAGCGAAGCTTTTGTTCTTTTCGTCTGGAAGTCAACAGAGCAAATTGAAATCAAAATTTAAAAAAAGAGAAAAAGCAATAAAAAGACTAAAAAATTAAAACAATACAAATGTATCCCTCCGCACTAAACTAACCTGCTCTGTTGGTGACATTATTAAAAAATCATCGCAGTACCTCAAAGTAGTTTTTCAACTTACAAGAGAATACGGAACAATAGAAAATAAAGTAATTGATTTTATTTCTAAGAATCTAAGAAGCAAGTAGAAAGGTTGAGCTTCAAACATTTTTTCCAGCGTGCATTTTTGGCATTACCTGTGAATACGACTAAGGGTAAACATTTGTTACATGCATTATCTCTTACCACTACGCGTTTTTCATTAAATCAGGGTTCCGGGTTTTTTTGTTAACTTTAGGTTAATCTCAACTTCGATTGATTTCTTGTTCGGCAGCTGGCTTTGGAACTCGTGCACCAACTCAACTTAACACCAAAATATCCATGGTCTAGAAATTCAAGAACTTTTGATATGAAATGAAATCGGAACGTTTGAAATTCTTGAAAAATATGTTTATTTCTGCATTGGAGAAAAGAGTAACCTAAACGCAAGAATTTTTCAGGTAATGTACAAAATGTTTATAACATATAATATGTTTCCGTCTCACGAATAACAGGAGGTGGAGAGCAAATATGAAGACGAAAGTAAAGTGAATACTGTTTTATAATTTTGATTCTGTAACCATTACGAAAGCCCTTGAATCAGAATGTATATTAAGAAAACAGAAACGACACTTTATTTTGTGGCAGTCTGCTACTTAATACCACAATAAAGAATCAGGTTGACATGTGTGTATGTTATTACAATAATAGGAGCAACATGAAGCAGTAAATTTTCTACAGTACGGAGGAAAAGCCTTATGTTCTAAACTCTTTTTACCAGTGCAGAATGTAACACATACAAAACAATACTTTCACAGAAGAAAAATCTGCCTTTGGCCCTTCACACAAGAAAATCTGGAACGAACAATCCATTGACCTCCTGTTCGGCTATGTTAAAATTTTTAATCCACTTGGCGACTTTCATGTGAATTATAGAGCAAAAATATTAAAATAAATTTTATTCCTTATGAAACAGCTACCCAGTTTTTATCAAACTGAAATCACAACCATTTTATTTCCAAGATATGAAAATAAATGTGATTTTCTTTATTCAACTTGTCAAATTTATGTTTAATTATCATCCCTGTACATATTTTTAACCTTATTCCTAAAAAGTATCAGAAAAAATGCCTATTTGCATCAAATTAATCTTTAAAAACACTCAGAACCTTTTCTCGCTTCGCTTCTCTTCTCTCTCTTACTATTTATTCCAACTCGTTTTTTAATCTTCTGAAAATAGTCCAGACGTGCAACTATTACCCAAACACCAAAGTTTGCTACAGGGCATATACAAATGATTTCATATGGACCATATTGTTGTAACTGATAAGTAATGCACTTGTACCACCTGGGGCATATCACATACATTAGTTTTTCATTTTACTCTTACTCTCATGGTGATATTTTTTCAAGCCTCGTACCATAAATATGTTGTGATGGCGTTTATCAGTTTCAACTGCTAAAATATGGGGAATAATTCCGGGAGAACAAGGCATTTTCGTACTTCTGAAAGGTCTGCATATTATCATTATTATCAATATTATCAATATTATCATTATTATTATCATTATCATTATTATTATTATCATTATTATTATTATCATTATTATTATTTTGATCATCACCAAAAATCAGTCATACGACAGTAAATTTGAGTGTGGTATTAAAAACTAGGTTTTGCAAAACTTAAATACTTAAAGGTATCTTGAGCTTTCTTTCTCAATCAAATTTCGGTATTTTTATAACTCGAAAATATTTATGCTTTAACGCTGATAACAAAATGTCTAAACATCACCATGTTGGGCTGGGTCGCAGTTCAAAAAGTCCCAACTCTTGTTGCCCATGAAGTTGGAGAATGTTCTGTCACACATAGTGTCTCACAACATAAAGATAAATGTCAAATTCTGTACTACTAATAAAATTGCAATTACATACAGCTGTCAGAACGAACTGGGTGGTTTATACTTTGTAATAATTTTCAGTTTATGGTTAACTTCGTGAACTTCAAGCCTTCGAATTATAACCAAAGTTTTCCAAACTAAAAATGAACCAGTGCTTAATTTAATCCGTAAAAGTTTAAATAAAAACCACAAAATTTGCTTGATGGAGTGCGGAACTTTCAAGCTTATATTAAAATAAAGCCAAATGTTTATTCCGCACAAGCTTTCGTCCAACACATGCTAGCATGTAAACCGGACGTTAAACCGAATATGATGATGATGATGATGAAGCTGGTAACTTCGGATACATCCTGTACTATAGCCCTAAAAAGATTTGGTGCAGAAGTTCAAAGTTCAGAATAAATCAAATTAACGAGACCTTCCATTGCTGGTGCTCACAGGTATCTGCACCATTTTCTTTTCCTTTCGAAAGGCTTATATAGCTTGGGATCGGTCTATTAGAATTAGAGCATCTCGGCAATAATAATGGATACGGAAGCTAGAAATACTNGTTTATTCCGCACAAGCTTTCGTCCAACACATGCTAGCATGTAAACCGGACGTTAAACCGAATATGATGATGATGATGATGAAGCTGGTAACTTCGGATACATCCTGTACTATAGCCCTAAAAAGATTTGGTGCAGAAGTTCAAAGTTCAGAATAAATCAAATTAACGAGACCTTCCATTGCTGGTGCTCACAGGTATCTGCACCATTTTCTTTTCCTTTCGAAAGGCTTATATAGCTTGGGATCGGTCTATTAGAATTAGAGCATCTCGGCAATAATAATGGATACGGAAGCTAGAAATACTTGGAAAGAAATGTGGTGCTTACATTTAAAAAATAACTGAATACATTTTATATGTTGTTTTTTTTGCTTTCAAAGACCACGAGTCAGTCTTATACTGTTGTATATTGTTAATACTAAAAATGCGGAAATACAAGAAAAACATATTTTTCTTCATCCCGTTGGTCCTGGAAGAGGTTTATTACAAGCGGTTATTTAGTACATCTGAACCATTACACACCATAAAAAGTACTAAAATCTCTCTCGCACACACAACGCATCCCAGGGTCTCATATGAGTAGGTAAATGAGTCACACCTATATAAAACCACCCTCTAGGAATACCTCTATGACTATGTGAAGATATCGAACTATCGGTTATCGAACTTTCATCTCTTGGTTTCGATTTAAAATCAGTACGCAATTTCAAAAGCATTACAAAAAAATAAAAATCTTGATTACAAAAGAATTTGGACACGTATTACATTGATACCTGTCAAGTTTTCATATTATATATATCATGACTGACTCAGGGATTAGACTTTAGAATTATTTCCCTTAATTTAATTTGCCTGTCCTGTTCTTAAAAGATTAGGGTGCAGAATTGTAATGAAATGTTTGAACTGTGGTAGGTGACGGTAAATAAACATTATAATTATTATTTTTATTCATGTATGTCTCAGTCAAGTTTGTCCTTTACGTTTTTTTGTTCCATTCTATCCAAGAGAGCGGGTAACAGAAAGTTACCGAAGGCCTCAAAATTCCTCTGTTGTCTCAAAGGGACAACATCTCTGGCATATACTTGCTGTTCAAAGCAGTGTTGTTTTCTAAATAATTTTCATATCAATCTTCACATCTAACTTCTCCAAGTACCTTTTAAACTTGTTTAAAGTGACTCTCAATGTTCCATTTACTACGGGTATTACTGCAACTTTATCCATTTGCTTTAAATATCCTTCTTCTTCTCTCAGCATTTGATACTTTTCGATCATTTCAACTTTCTTTCATTCTTGGATCTCCTGGCACTGCAATTCAGACTAACTTTACGTCTTTGTCCTTCTTGTTAAACAGCAGAATCTGATCGCCTTAAGTCAACAGTTCTATCACATTGAATAATAAAATCCCACAAGAGCTTGAAATTCTCGTTTTCGATAGCTGCCTTTGGTTGCTGTTTGAACCATTTATCTGCTCTTTCAAAGCCTCCTTTGTTGCAAAGTTGCCAAACAGCATATTGTGCCACAATATCGTGCCTTCTCTTATGCTCCCTTTGTGCTAATTTGTTGTATTTACTAACCAAAAAACTAATTGTCTCTCCTTATTCGTCGTACATTCTGCACAGTGGTGAATCAACATTCTTATCAATGTGGATCTTTGTGCAATTTGTTCTTAACACCTGTTTTTGAGCACTACATATATCCGTGCCTCTGGAGATTCCTCCTAATTTCTCTCTGCAATCCATTGACATGACATATCTCAGTTTATTTCTTCTTTGACCCTCACAAACTGTCCAAGAATCACCTTCTGATTTTATTCATCTTCCCTTTCTTTGCTCTTAGACTTCTTATACCACTTTGATTCTATTGTTTCTCTGCTGTTCTTTATATACCAACCCAGCTTATTTTCCTCTGCCCTTACATAACTTTCAAAACTTCGTAAACACCTCTTCCATCTTTTTTTCGTCAAAGTATGTTCCTGCAACATTACTCCCTCGTTTCTTGACATAAACACTAGACTTCTTTTATCCAAATTCCATTCCAAATATCATTTATCACTTGTATCGTCGACACAAGACTGCCAATTTCATTTAATGTTCTTAGTAAACATCTTCAAATCATCCATAAATAAAAGTTGCTTCATTTTTACCTCTCCTAGCATGTGCCATACTGTAGTCTTGCTTAATACTTCTGACAGAGGTGTCACACAAGTGACAAAAATAAGTGGAGAAAAACAATCTCCTTCATATATTCTTCTCCTGATATTGATTGTTGTAATTGGTGCTACCTCTCCTCATATCTCTTTAATTTTGTTACAGTTGCCTGTAGATTTTAATTAAGCTCTTAAATCACAGCTCTCTCACATGCTGCTGCTCTCTCTTTCTCTCTTTCTCTCTTCCTTTCTCTCTCTCTCTCTCTCCCTCTCTCTCTCTCTTCTTAATTTGATATTCCTCTCCAATTATTTTTAACTTTCTTTCCTAATGAGTTCTCCTCTTTTATTCCTCTACAAAATGTTTACATGTTTTCTCAATTCTTTAACTGCATTCTTTATGCTTCTTTTCCACAATGGTTCTTAATTTCGGTTTCTTCTTATATTCCCTGTCTTCAATCCCACCTTTTTTGAGATGAGAGCAACTGCATGGTCAAACGTATTTGTGTCTGTCATGTTTTCAGTTATTATTTGTTATTATATATGTTATTACAAAACAATTCTGTTTACTTCCTTTAGTCCCCTTGTATCACACACTTGACCATTTCTCTTAATTTCAACTATTTCCTCAATCAATTAATGTTTCTGTTCGTTTTGTTTATAGCTTCTATTTATTTACACTGATAACTCTTCAACTTGTTCATGTTCTTGTATTTCGATTTCTCGAAGCTGGGTGCTTGAATCCTTCCCTTCTGCATTTTCAGCATCCACTTCTAACGTCATACGAATTTTTAAAATCACAGTTGCGGTAAACCATTCATTTTCTTGCTGCCCTAGCCTGGTCGCATAACCTTTGCTCTGTTACCGTTGGTAAGTCGCTCTCTTTCCAAATGTTGAGCATACTTTTTCTGTACCCACGTGGAGCTCTCCCATTTTCATCTATTGATTTACTCAAGAAAATTACACTCCATCACAACAACATTTAACCCTTTGTTGCACTTCATTTTGGTAGACTCTTGATAACAACGGGGTCCTCCTTGCCGCGCAGCGGAACACCTGCGGGCGAGTGACCTTCCGTAACTGTTTCTATGTCTCATTCACGCCATTTTCTTCACAACTGGTATTAAACATTTCACTCAAATGAGGATAGGGGATTTTAGGTTACACTACCAATAGTGTTTTTATTGAGATACCATCTCCATTATTATTATTACTATTATTATTATTACTATTGATGATGATGATGATGATTATGATGATGATTATTATTATTATTATTATTATTATTATTATTATTATTTATCATTTTAAATAAGTATAGATATATTTCACACTAAAGTTTATTCCTATGTCATTTTGGAATAAATATTGTTAGATTTATCCTGCCCTTTTCAAGAAGAGGAGTGTAAAACAATTTTAAAAGACCTGATAAACATCACGTGACATGGATTGTTTATCACTAAAACAAACAAAATGGTATTTGTACCAGCTATGATGTGAACTGAAAATGTTCATCCTCTCAAATGCACCTCTGTGTACACGTCAGGGCATTTAAATCACAATTTTCTTTTTGCTTGAATGGGCATCAAAATCAAACGAAATGAATAAGCTGAAGAGACAAGTAGTGTACTGTTACACAGAAACCTCACATTAACAGATTATGACCTTGTCCATAAGATTCTTGCCTTGGTGTTGTGAGAGATATTTTAAGTCATAAATCAAAAATAGCTCTGAAGTCAAGAATAAAGTACTCTGAAGTTCACACCGTCTTCCTGTTTCGGTCCATTTCGGTGTGAAAAGCTTTTCTACTTCCTTTGGTTACAATTCACGGACTTAAAAAGTGACATATTCATATTTAGCTTCTAAAAATAGAATAAACTCAAATGACTCCAAATTCTTGGTTACATTAATAAACCACGTTCAATTTACAGTCACGCAGTAAGATAAAAGAATATTAAACAGAATAAATAACCAATGATACAAGCATACGTTCTTCAGGAAAATTTGCAGCAAGAACACTTTCGAAGTTTTAAAAAGCATTGTTCAGAATATCATTGGTCTCGTATTTCTGGGTAAATAGAACTCTATCTTATTTTAGTCAATGCAAAGTTTCAAAGTTATCCGTTTACTGATTCATATATTGTATAAAACACACTCAAGCAAACGTCCCCTGCCATCGCAGGTTTACCTTTATAAATGTGTGTCAAAAATCAGTAAAAGATCATAGTTCAAAGCAATATTCCGACCGTAAGATGGTGTTGATTTGTAATAAGCAGCACAACACTGGTGTAGGTCGATATAAAACAATCAGTTATTTTATAAATGTAATTCCTCTCCTCTTTCCTGAAAAAGAGAGAGCCAGAGCTGTTAGTAATAGAGGTTCACTACAGGTCAAAGCATCATATATATGTATTACCATACTTTGAAATACTCTTTTTTTCGTTACCACGCATGAGGCACGTATGGGCCGTCCTGAACTTTCAATGACAGTGATTGTAACTAGCTAGTACTGAAAGCTATCCCTAAAAAATTCACATTAAAATAAACATGCTACACATTCAGAAAAATATCTTAGTTACAAAAGCTTGAATTCTTTCTTCTTTTTTTTAATCACAGCACCTTAATCTCATCTCCTTTGACACTGACACTAATTTTCCTTTCCCTTACATTGTCATCTCGCAATCTCAATTTCATCTTCCTTCTCCGTCTCCATCTCCAACTATCACAGAAGATCTTTCAATTGGCAGAATTTCTATCAGTTCATTATCGAAAAAAAGTGTTGAACTTGAAATAAACTTCCTGTCAAAAATGACAAATTAACAAAATCATTGCATACATATCCAACGATCACTGCTCATGTAGTGGTTTGACCACTCTGACCCATCACAATCTCTAAATTCTGGATGAGCGCATGTTCAGTGCTCCCACACATCATTGTCTCTGTGACAATTGATGGGGATCTTTGTGTGGTGTGCAAGTTACTCGTTTGTTCCAAGGTGCATTAAAGTGTTGATGAACAGATAAACACTTCTTACCCGATTTGACTACATACATATATACATACATACGTACATACACACATACATAGACACAAATACATACATGCATGCATACACATACATACATACATAAATACATACACATATACACATACATTCATACATACATTCATACATAGATGCATACAAAGAAAAAATCTACAAACTGATAAAATAATTGTCATGATAAAGCCGGCCAGAAAAGTTTTCGTGAACAATTCTTACGTCAACTTCACTCGCTATCACGCCGAAATTCACAAAGTGTTGGGAAATCTGAATATCACCAGGTGTGCAGTTGGCGTCTTCATTAAGTCAGTTCTCTGTGTGAAGCTGACATACCGATTGTATTGAGAGCAAATATGATTCAATAAAGCCCAGTGGTTTCTGCTAAAAGCGTAAAGTAGCAACTTTCCTTGGGCACATTTACATGTTAATTTTTCATTTGTAGTCACTGTAAGGAATAAGTGTGGAACCTTCAAAACAGCTAAGGTCTGAACATTCTGTTCACCTGTTATATTGAGCTAGGTGAAGGAGTTGGGTGAAGAAGTTGGGTAAAGGAGTTGGGTGAAGAAGTTGGGTGAAGGAGTTGGGTGAAGGAGTTGGGTGAAGGAGTTGGGAGAAGGAGTTGGGTGAAGGAGTGGGTGAAGGAGTTGGGAGAAGGAGTTGGGTGAAGGAGTAAGATGAAGAAGTTGGGTGAAGGAGTTGGATGAAGTAGTTCGATACAATAAAAATAAAATGGTTAAATNATGTTAATTTTTCATTTGTAGTCACTGTAAGGAATAAGTGTGGAACCTTCAAAACAGCTAAGGTCTGAACATTCTGTTCACCTGTTATATTGAGCTAGGTGAAGGAGTTGTGTGAAGATGTTGGGTAAAGGAGTTGGGTGAAGAAGTTGGGTGAAGGAGTTGGGTGAAGGAGTTGGGTGAAGGAGTTGGGTGAAGGAGTTGGGTGAAGGAGTTGGGTGAAGAAGTTGGGTGAAGGAGTTGGATGAAGTAGTTCGATACAATAAAAATACAATGGTTAAATCGTGTGCCTGCTTCTTGGGAATGCATTTCCGTTGGACGTAATGCCATATAAACAAATATTGACATATCCATATATACATATATAAATGAATATACCATACTAACAAAATACATAAATAGAAATAAGAGAAAATAGCGTTATCGCACCATTTTATGCAAAGAGAAATGAATGTTTTCCACAATATACATGCCATTGCATCAATAAAATGAAATGCGTGCTCTAAATCACATTAACTATTTCGCTAGGTAGGACTTTAAATCTCTTTTTTATTTTTCTGTCAAAAATTTTTGGCTTCGGAATCACATTACCTTATCAAGTAATTTAGGTATTCTTTTTTTCAAATAACAGAACAAAAGCTACTTTAACGTTTTGGAAAGCTTTTCTTTTTTTGATTTGGCAATTACTTACAATACGATATCCATTACAATACTTACCTATGCAGCATTGCGTTATCTTATTGCATGTTTTCAATTTACAAATCAAGACAGATTTTATCGTTTGGAGAGGACACGTAATCTTTACGGATCTGTCTTCAAATATCCTTTCTGAAAACTTATGGTCAATTCTTAATGCAATACAAAAATTAAAAGTGTTTATAGTATTTTAGAGTTCTTCATAGTAATTATTTTACTGTATTTTAGAGTTACATTAATACTAATATTGATTTGAGACTAAATATTTCACTCTTTGTTACAGGTAGACTTTGCAGTTATTTGTTTCAAGTGCTGTTGTCGATGACACTTAACATCTCTTTGGTTTCCCAGTATTGTGTGTATTCCATTTCATCATCTGATGTCGAAAATATTTGCCTCGAATGCAAGTTGCATGTTGATAGTTAAAATTACCAATAATTATCAACCATACCAATTCCAGGTCGTCAAGAATTTAATATCATATTTGGAGTAGTCGCTTATCTCATATATTATCCTGTGAGTTTAAGTTATATGGCGTACTTAATCAGTAGATATTGGAATCCGTCAAGCAACATTTAAAACTTGATTATTTATAGTTGGCGTCACATATTGATAACTACAAGTAAACAAGGACCAAGAACAACAGAAACAAAAAGTGGGTCGAAAGTTGAAATGGTTTTCCATTTTTGCAAAATGCTTTTGACAGAATACAGACATCTTTTTTCAGTCCCTTTGCTAAGGTGGTGCCCATCAGTTGGACTTTGCAGTGGCAAATACATTTTATTTAAAAACTAAACGAATTATTTGGGTCGAAAGCGTCCCTTACCTTAGCATAAATCAAAAGGATATGACCAGAAAAAACTGTAAACAAATTTGCCAATAAAGTTAAGAAAGCATTGATTTTGATGCAAAAGGCTGGAAAGTCTCAAAAAAAAGAATAGTACTCTAGAGCTTAAACGTAAAGGCAACTGGTCAGGCAAAACTTGGCGAAGAAGTAAAAGAAAAAAGATATTGCAAAATGAGACAAAAGTCGAAGGTGAAACTTGTCAAAAAAAGAAACTGCAGATGGAAAAGCGTGAGGAGGAGTGATAAATATTAGGATAAAATTATGGAACGAAGCTAAAAATAATTAAGTTTAATATGACGATTTATAGATTTGTAACGATTTCACGACTAGTTTAGTACAGACCATCGTTAGGTTGACAGCTTGAGGAAGTACTACAGGTTTTTTGTTCAAAAGAACTTAGTTAATCAAAGTGTTGAGTATGCTATAGGTTGTACTATCATTCACTCTCAAAGAATTTCAAAGACCTAAAGTCAAATAAGGTAAAATGATTGGCATTAAGGTTACCTATGTAGAAAAGATATAAAAAAACAAGTAAGGGATGTGACATTATCCCGCAACCGGCCACCACAAGTTTTTCGAAATTCAAATGAACATATTTGAGAATTAGAAACTACGGGATAAAAAAAAATTATTAATGGATACATTTTCCTAATTCTTGATCGATCGGCTGCTATTAGATCTGATGTAATGTGAGACGATCATAAATATCACGGTTGTGCGATTCAAAGTTTTCGTCAAAACTCCACAAAATCAGTGACAATGCAGTCACTACAATTAGTCTGAACTGGAAAAATATTATGACATTATTTGCAACAAATCAATGCGAGTAGTGCTTAAACATGGTGCAATCTCTTAAAACACGTTTGTCTGAATGTACAGCTCCCAACCATCATTGACGGAGAAAAGCAATCAACGGTGAAAAACACGTGCTACATCTGCGCTAGATGTTCTCACCCTGTTTTGAAACGTTAGAGCAAAAAAAGCTAGTGCAATATGTGGACCGAAGCACCACACTACTATTTGCGCCAACAATCTTGAGGAATGGGTAGGGAAGTACTTGAAACGATTGTCAGCTGACAATCTTCTCTCGCGGAACTTATCAAATCCTTATTTCAAGTACCAATTAAGTAATCTTCCGTCCATTGCGTTACATTGGTCCATTGAGTTCATGTGCTTTATCTATACTCTTAAATAAATGGAATAGGAAATCCATAAATTTGTTTTGAAAATTCTGTGATCCAAATTTAGATGCACACTATTACAAGTGTAATTTTCCTTAATTCTTGATATGCGTTGTTACAGAACACTAAAAAGACGAAAAATTGGGAACACAGACACTCCCACTCCCAAATATAGTAGGGGTATACCTTACTCACAAGAAAGCAGCTACCTGATAATGATTGTACAATTTGGGTACAAGGGCTTCAAAGTGCAACTTCTTCACTGCATATTCGGTTATTTGCACCCCCATCGTAAAGAAAGTATTCGTAATCTTGTTATGGAGGAATTACAAAATGCCACCAGGAAACACCAATTTCAAAAAACATATTAAGAAATTAAATCTTCAAACAGAGGTTATGGTTATACTTTTAAGGGAAGTAGATTTGGCAACTCTCCTAACGCACTCCAGTTTCATACAAAAAAATGTCATCGAAGTACAAAGTGCAAAATGTTAAGATTTACAATAGCCAAACGAGAAGAATAATTTTGGGACGGTGATAAATGGACAATAAAGAAATTTTACTTTTTTGTAGGCAAATGCAGTAGCCGTTAACTATACCAAAGTCGACTCTTTCTACGTATCATCCTACCAATGAAAACACAATAAGAGAAAAACATATATTGCCATAAACTCTCGCTCCTGTATGAGTTTACACGGTGGAATACAGTGACATAAATAAGACAACAAAATACACAACTAGTCTTTGAGTTTATCAGATTAATTTCAGTACACCACCCCATCCCCCCACCGACAAAAAAATCCAACAAGTCCAGGATTTAAGGGTCAAAAAGCATTATTCAATTTGATTGGAACGGTGCAAAAGTTGCGCAGAGAAAAAGAGAGATTTTGTAACACATTTTACCCTTTTCCCTTAAATATGGGTATTTCACACGACCGGTAATATTCTCACTCTGTAAATACTTACAACTCTTGTCTGTTTCACTTGATATTACTTAAATTGCGTACTAGCACTAAAATGATGGTAGTAGATCGAATCGGTGATAATAAAACATTTTCTGTCTCTTTCTATACAAAAACAGAAACAGAAAGGATTAAGGGTTGCGAGGCTGAAACAAAACGTTATTGCAAGAGTTTGGGAAGATGACCTAGTGAGACTCGGTGCATTTTATCAGTTTGCTTATCTGGAGTTTAGTGATATTTCGTTGACTATTAGTAGTAATAAAGTTTCTTAAATATACATGGTCATTCCTCCATTAACAACTTCATAAACAATGCTCTTGCTGTTACTTCCTGGGCAAGGGTTGGTAACATGTAACAAAAGTGGCATGTTATTATTATATTATATTATGTTATATTATTCTAGACCCATTTAATCTTTTGAAGCAGAAAATGTCTTGCTCTAAGTTCAAAAAGGTGCATTATATTATATTACTTTTAAGTCATTTTGTGATTTTCAAGATCAAGTATGAGTACATCGATCTTTACTCCATTACCACACTAGAATGAAAAAGAAAGCAGATTGCATTTCACTCTGGGGCAAACGGTTTCCGTTTCCGTCTCGTCCTCTCTCTCTCTCTCTCTCTCTCTCTCTCTCTCTCTCTCTCTCTCTCTCTCTCTCTCTCTCTCTCTCCCCTCTCTCTCTCT
>RDPX01000088.1:1588363-1612428 GCA_003991215.1 Morbakka virulenta | reverse complement strand
TTATGGTTGTACCACTCGTTGGCCCGTTCCAAACCTGCCGTACGTCACATTGCCCAATGGACATATCTTGCCATATTATCATGACACCTTTTATATTCTTTCTGTGCTAACTTGTAACACTCACTTAGGACATGGCTGACACCCACACCCCTCTCGAAACACATCCTGCATAAAGGTGACTGTGCTGTTTTTCCAATGTGGAATTTCAAATAGTTCGTTCTCAGTGATTGCTCCTGAGCACTACAAATCAACGCCTCAGTGTTACTTTTTAAGTCTCCCTTATTCAATCAGCCCCAAGTCTTATCCCAATCAACAGCTCCATTGTCTTCTAAGAATTGTCCATGCAATCTTTTCTCCTTCCACTCTCTTATCACCTCAACCTTCACCTCTCTCTTAAAAGCTTCTGGGTCCTTACATTCTTCTGTTTTCAAAAAACCTTTTTTTTAACCATCTGGAGGATCTCCTCTCTACTATTTAAAACGTACCATGCTAAATTCTTTTCTTCAGCTCTTATGCATTTCTCGACACTAATCAGTCCTCTTCTACCATCTTTCCTCTTTACATACAACCTTGCAACCTCACTTTTTGGGTTTAAGTTTTTGTGCATGGTAATTAATTTTCTTGTCCTTCTATCAACCTTTTCTAGTTCGTTTTTCGTCCAATTAATGATTCCTGCACCGTATCGCATTAGTGATACAGCCCAGGTGTTGATTGCTGTTACCTTATTTCGCCCGTGCAATTTTGATTTCAAAATTAGTCTTACCTTCCTAAGGCACTCTTTCCGGAAAGATTCTTTAACTATATCCTCCTTAATCTTATCCGACTCACTAATGCCAAGGTATTTGTAACCATTCTGGTCGACTTCTTTTATAATGTTACCATCGGGCAAGCTTAAGCCTTCACTTTTAATCATTTTTCCTCTTTTCAACACCAGGACACCACACTTTTGAAACCCGAATTCCATCCCAGTATCTTTGCTAAATGCGTGTAAAGTAGACACCAAACTGTCGATCTCATTTTCGTTTTTCGAAAACAACTTTAAATCGTTCACGAAAAGCAAATGGTTGACTTTCACAATCACTAAGGTGTATCCAGTACCCATCTTTCTTAATATACTGGAGAGAGGAATCATGTAAATTACGAACAACAAGGGAGACAGACGATCCCATTGAAATATACCTCGCTTGATGTCAACCTCGCATAACTTTTCACTACATGCTGTTAAGACTGTTTTCCATTTTTCCATGGACTCAGTAATAAACTTCATGATGTTTTCGGATACATTTACCAGTTTTAGACATTCAATTATACAGGAGTGGGGGATCATATCATACGCTTTTTTGTAATCGATCCACGCCATCGCCAGATTTTTGTACCTTCTCTTACACTCCTTCATAAAGGCCTTATCAGTGATGAGTTGGTCTTTAGTACTTCTCCTTCTGCAACCTTTTTGCTCGTCAGGGAGCATCTCATTTTCTTCCAGGTATTTATAAATATTATCAGGAATAATACTTGTCATTAGTTTCCACATTAGTGGTAGACAGGAAATTGGTCTAAAGTTTCCTACGTCGTTTCCCTCAGAAGGATCTTTTTAGCAAAGGACAGTTCTGCCTTTGGTCAACCAATCAGGAATTGACTCATTACCATTAACCCGCTCATTCATCTGATGGGCAATTCGGCTATGGAGTGTTGTCATATGTTTATGCCAGTATCCTTGAACCCCATCTGGCCCCGGTGCTTTCCAACGGGATATTCGCTTAACTTGTTCTTTTACCAGAAGTTCAGAAATCATCAAGTTATCCTGTTGTACATCTTTCTTTTCTTCTTTCAATTTTTGAATCCATTCCGCTTCTGAATTGTGCTTCTTTTCTTTCCCCCATATACCTGACTAGAATGCCTTACTTTCTTCGGCCTCTGGTATGACCTTCCCAGGTTTCTCAGACCCATTTAACTCTTGATAAACTTTAATCCTATATTTCTGCTCTGATGCAGAGTACTTATTCCGTCTAACATTCTCACCGTTCTCATTCCTTTTCAATATACTAATATGCTTTCGAATCTCATCGATTGACTGTTTAATCCTTCGCTTCCACCAGGGTTCTTTTGGTGTTCTCCTTTCATTTNTTCTTTCAATTTTTGAATCCATTCCGCTTCTGAATTGTGCTTCTTTTCTTTCCCCCATATACCTGACTAGAATGCCTTACTTTCTTCGGCCTCTGGTATGACCTTCCCAGGTTTCTCAGACCCATTTAACTCTTGATAAACTTTAATCCTATATTTCTGCTCTGATGCAGAGTACTTATTCCGTCTAACATTCTCACCGTTCTCATTCCTTTTCAATATACTAATATGCTTTCGAATCTCATCGATTGACTGTTTAATCCTTCGCTTCCACCAGGGTTCTTTTGGTGTTCTCCTTTCATTTGTTGGGGTTCTTTAACCACGCTTTCCTGCAATGTGAATCGACGTTGCAAAGATCAGGTCATTCGTTTCAGTCATGGTCTTTGTCTTAACATGGACCCTCAGTTCATTAACACTTTTGGTAACGTCTTGACTTTTTTCTGTATGCTTTCTTCAGTCCTAAGGAAAAGGGATAATCCTTTTCCACATTGTGGCGCATATTTGGTCTGTTATCTTTTGTTGTTACTCTGTTCTCTCTGCATTGTGTTCATCATCAAACTCGACTGGATCAGGTCATTCGATTCAGTTATGGTGTTTGTCTTAACATGGGCTATCTCTTCATTAACACTTTTGGTAACGTCTGCTAGCTTTTTTCTGTCTGCTTTCTTCAACCCTGAAAAAAAGGGTTTGTCCGTTTCCTTCATTATGACGCATATTTGGTCTATTATCTGTTGTTGTTCCTCTGTTCTCTCTGCATTGTGTTCATTATCAAACTCTGCTGGCATTTCAAGTGAGTTGACGTCGTCACGTAGGTCTACATCAAGCTCAGGTTCAGATTGTGCTACATCATTATCCTGATCTACATCTTCAATGTTAACAACTAGGTCAGTTTCTGTCTCCTTTTCTGAGACACTTCTTTTAATCATTTCAATCTCCACCTCGGATAGTAGCTCGTTTTTCCTTACAGATCTGGCCTGATCACATAAAGTCGGTCCACTGATGTCAAATAAATCTGTTCCCTTCCAAACACGATGCATCCTCTGCCTAAATCCTCGCATAGGTTTACCATTCTCATTCACTGGATCACTTAGAAAGTAGCACTCCATTACAGCTACGTTTAGTTCTTTGCTCCACTTTTTCTTAGCAGTAGTATGATGTCGACCGGGTCCCCGTTGCTGATCCGGGGAGCACCTGCCGGGCGAGAGACCTTTGATGTGTCATGAAGACTCATTGATAAAATATTTAGCGTAGGAAGTTGGAATTTGTGTGTAGGAGTTAAACAACAGTGATTGATGTCCCGTGATTGTACCAGAATGACTTATCAGTAAAACTATGGGACACTGACATCACAGGCTAAAATAAGGTAATCAAACTGCACATAAATACTAAGTGATTGTAATGTAGTTTTCAGTGTGTGTTTGTATGTGCCTGGTTAGAAGATTACAGAACACTTCGTATTTGTGTGGATCGTGAAATCAGTCTTTTCTCTGTCTTGTTCAACTGTGTTATTTCTGTGTCTTATACTGACTAAGACACTGCAACCTTCACAAGTTGTTCCAGCCTCATTCACACCGTTATTTTCATTAATTTGTTTTGACATGTTTACACTCATTTGAGGATTAGTAAATTTAACGTTATACTACCACCGGTATTCTTTTCGAGACACCATCTCTAGAGGAGTTGCCAACCAAAGCTGAAGAGTCCTCTCTACCCATAAGGCAGACTAGCCCCCGCCGGATACCAACCCGACATTTCTTGGTCTCGGGGAGAGCTAACACTACACCTTGCTCAAGGGTTACCTGGAGGTAGTTGTGGCAAAGGGTGACCTCATTCGCCCACGACGAAACTCCACAACCGGATGCAGTTTAATGTCAATACCCGGGACAATTATTATTATTATTATTATTATTAATTGCAGTTAAGTGTTTTAATTGAAATAAATGGCTTTTAATTACTATTTTGATTACTTTTGGCCTTAAGAGCAGTCAGATTAGTTGTTTAATTGCTATTTCCCTGCAACGTTTAAAGAAATGTTGCACCATAATTGATATTGATCTGCAAGAAAATTTTANCATTAATTTGTTTTGACATGTTTACACTCATTTGAGGATTAGTAAATTTTACGTTATACTACCACCGGTATTCTTTTCGAGACACCATCTCTAGAGGAGTTGCCAACCAAAGCTGAAGAGTCCTCTCTACCCATAAGGCAGACTAGCCCCCGCCGGATACCAGCCCGACATTTCTTGGTCTCGGGGAGAGCTAACACTACACCTTGCTCAAGGGTTACCTGGAGGTAGTTGTGGCAAAGGGTGACCTCATTCGCCCACGACGAAACTCCACAACCGGATGCAGTTTAATGTCAATACCCGGGACAATTATTATTATTATTATTATTATTATTATTATTATTATTATTAATTGCAGTGAAGTGTTTTAATTGAAATAAATGGCTTTTAATTACTATTTTGATTACTTTTGGCCTTAAGAGCAGTCAGATTAGTTGTTTAATTGCTATTTCTCTGCAACGTTTAAAGAAATGTTGCACCATAATTGATATTGATCTGCAAGAAAATTTTAAGTTGATAACGTACGTTCTTAGTTTGCATTGAAAATTATACAATTCGTCCAGAAAGAAAAATTTCTTGTGAAGACAACAATTTCAATCCAAACAGCGATCAAGCAGTTTATTGAATTAAGATCAGACGCCATCTCCCAGGAGGATTCATCTTCTCAGATAATGCAGCCGATTTACTGCCTTTGTTTTCTCTGTTGACACTCGCCCTGCAGGTGTGATATGGTGGATTAGTGGAGACCAGTGATTTCTAAGTTTGTTGCATGTGGAACAAACAAGAAATCCTAATACCAATACTCTTTGTACCCACTGCCGAAAGTGAAATAACTCCAGGAGACTCTTTACACAATTCTGCTACTACAGACATTATTAAACTTCAGGCTTTTAATCAACAGGCAATATCTACATTCTGAAACAGCATATCAAAGGTTTTAGTTCAACACCGCCGACATAAATATCGGACTGAAAACAAAATCTGTTTTGAACGAGAATTGCAACAAAACGCTTGAAACGACTGGCTTACTATTTTTAATTTGCCGAAAATAGAACATACAAACAAAGCTAACACATCTTTTGATTAATAGCTGCAAATGATACAAATGCAATATAATAAGGTAGTGAAATCATTATTTTACAGGCTTAAAACCTTTTCCAAATCACGAAAGGAAAATATAAGAGGAAACCATTTAGTTCATGGCACTTGAATTTCTCTTGGTGCATCGTTTGCACGATTAAGTTTTATTGGTGTCATCTCAGTTGAGAAAGAGAAAGAGCTTTGGTTTTATCAATATATACCAATTCTTTGAAGCTGATGGGTTCTTTATCAATCCACAAATTGTCTATTTCATTGTAACTTGAGTTGCGCTGAAAACGTCAGGTTTTCTTTCTCCAGTATTACCTTCGCTACCGTTATTTCATAGGAGCAGATTGAGGTCACAGAAAGGAATACTTGGTATTTTCAATAGTGCAGCAAGAATTGTCGTTGCCAAAATTCTCTTTTTTTTCTATGTCTGCTAACTTCAGTCTGAGGTATGTAGAAGCTACAAACAGTTTATAATTTGAGTTACCGAAAACAAAATGTTTAAACTGGGCTTTAGGGTGAGCTATTGGAAGAAACCATAAAAATGCTACTTCATCAAGTTTATTCCTTCGAGAAAAGAGTTGTTGGAAGAAATTTGAATCAAAAAGCAGTGCGTGGTTGGGAAAAAAGAAAATCAACTACAGATAAGCATACAACACAAAGTGGTAGTATACTAGCTTCATACTCAATGCAAGATTAGACTAAGTATTGCCTTTAACGCCTTTGGAATTATTCATCTTATGGATATTAGACCGGAAGTCAATCATCGCTTTATGAGAAGCACTAACAAACTGGATGTTACCACAAAAGCTTTGGAGTGGTCTTCTAGCTAACTCTTCTAGCTAATGTTTGATGCACGGTTTTCTGCAAATAAATGCAAGAAGGTTTTCAAATGCTACTGATGAAAAATCGAAACCCTGGCCCTACATTTAGGGATACTATCCAATTAGAGATAACTGTCAATCAAGAGCCAAAATAGCTAAATTTTTCGAAATATATTTCGTCAAATTGATTTAATTTTCACTGGCAGCACGTCCAGCACCACTTACTATTCAAGTGCAGCATTTACTTAGTCATAATGACACGAAAATAGCTTGTTAAGAGAATTTTGTTATAACCACGCAGAATTATCATAAGCTTACCAAATATGTCACTTTGAAAAATATTCATTTTCTGGGGCTATCGCAAGACTCCCAAGAAACAATCCAAGCACACTCTACTTGTATACAAAAGCAAGCACAACGTTGTCAATTAAATTTCACCATGCAGACTGCTCAGCTGAACCTATAGTTTTTAAAAATCAGATTGTTATCAGGATCTATAAAAATACAGTAAGGAAAGGAACCCTAAAAGTTTTGGGATTTACAAACTGCATGACAAGAGGGAATAAAAATGGAAAGAGATGCTATTGGAAATGTTGATATAGATGGTAAAAGTAGTCTCAACAGACTGAGAAATGTTTTTTTTCTATATGAAAGACCAGCAATGGCGATGACACTAATAACTCTAGTTCTCCAAGAAATAAGAACTCCATCACATGCTACAAGTTTTCAAACAGGGTTAAAAGAACAATATCTTAAAACAGAGAACGATGTTCTGCAAATGACTTCAAGTGCTGCAACTGTCAAAAGACTGGTCATTACGCTAAAGATTTTTCATCTGTAAATGTCAACCGAGTTTAACAGGTAAATCAAAATGTTAATAGACGCAAATATGAAAAGCAAACGTAGAAAGTCAACCTGTTCAGGATCAAATCATCATTGAAATCGAATAAACCGTTATTTGATTGCAACAAATATTATTTCAAGGCTCAAGTTAGGTTAATATCAATCTTACGAATATTATAACAGACACTTGTATATAACTAGGCGGTTATGAAACATTACAACGTTACCTGCTCTTAACATTGGCTTTATCTAAAATACATGTCAGAGGTAAAACTATAAAACAATAGTTGTGTTTGGGGAAGCAAGACGTGCAGTGTCCTTTCAATCATCTTCAGTATCACTGGTATGACAAACCATAACTGGATTGTGTAAAACAATTTAGAGAGCTAGATGTTAGTAAGTTCGACCCCAACCAAGAGATCTTTTCGCCGATCTTTATGATAGAGAAGATTAAATCACAGCCATTGCATGGCTGTTTAGCAAGATATCCAGAAACTTCACTGGACTTGTCAAGCTAAACGATCACAAAGTCAAACTGCATGCAAACAGATAGATCAGACCAGTCAATGTGCCTTCAACAACAGTTCCATATCATTTAAAAGAGCAAGCAAATCAAGGCAAAACCAACTGATCATTTAAGACGTCATGTAACAACACGCTTTGAAAGAAACAGCAAGACAGGTATCGAAGTTCCTTCTTGCCACAAAATCTGATCGGGACATTCAGATGACATAAGGTGCAAGAAACGTCAATTAAGCTAAATTATAGATAATTTTAACTTACTTATTTTATGACATAAAGGCATTGAACCCATATATTGTCTGCAATCTCTTTTCCAAAACGGACTTGAAGTCCTCCTTTTTTGACAATTTGAGTTGAATGAAAAGTCAAAACTGCTTACTATATTTCATGCTAATGATAAGCTACATTGCTAAAAGTGATTGCCATGGGTCTAAAGCCAACACAAGGAGAATTAATCATAGCTCTACGACTAGTTTTTTCACATTTAGAATGCTCTTCTTATTCATGATGAGTTGATTACCGTTAGAAAGAAGTAGAAAAAAACATATAATGACGTGATCCAAGCTGTCAAGAAACCTAATCTAACATTGAACTCGTCCAAACACTTCTTTGGACAAAGCAAAATTTCGTCTTTGGGGGTCGTCTATGGATAGGATGGTATCAAACCAGACCCAGGAAAAGTAGAGCTCTTGGAAAAATTCCATCTCCAGCTACCAAAAAAGAACCGATCAGCTTTATATGCATGATACATCCCAATGCCGACATTATCGCTAATTTATCCAAGAAATCACTACCAATACATTAGATAACTGCAGGCAATGCGAGTTTCAACTGAAACCAAGAGCACCAAGGCTGTTTGAAATGCTTTTGAAACAAACTTTAAAAGACAGATTATTAAAATATTTTGATATGAAAAAGCAGTTCTAATTATTTACTGATGCACATAGTTCAGGATTAGGTGCTATGTTTTCTTAACCGACAGAAACAAATAATATAAAATATATCGCACTTGCATATGGAACAATTAAAACTGATGAATAAAGTATCCTCAGATGAATTTTGAACCCTTAGCTATTGTTAGATTACGGCGGTTCAAAACTTACTTAATTGGTGCATTAAAAATGGTAACAGCAGTAACCAACTACAAACCCTCATGCACCATATTCAATGGGTAGGGACAAGGATCCATCCCTACAGAAATAATAAAGTTGAGACATCGGAATATCTAATTCAAAGCAACATAACAAGAAAAGTAACGTAAGAAAAGTGATTACTTATCCAGAAAAGCAAAATCTATAACAATATTACTAAAACAAGAGCAAGATAAAGCAGACGGTAAAAACTAATCCATTATATCTACTACATACAAGACACATGACTGGCCATATGTGACGATGAAATAGCCATCGAAACAAACAAGAACACACTTTTACAAGAAGTAACAAGTCCTATACAAGAGAGTAAAACTTGAATACAAACGAAAATCGGTTGATTTATTAGAAAGCTTGATAGCATTTCACTTATACCACCATCACAAAAGACGGAATGTTAATCTACGGCAACTGTATTACACTTCGGTCATGATTATATACTGGGGTAATAGCGCTAGCTCATTATAGAAACAATCTAGGATAAAGAGGTTTTGAGAGAAGATTACGTTATTTTTTCTTCATCCACAAAAACCTTGGCTCATTCAAGGAATTTGCTCAGAACTTGTATTATTTTTAAGGTAGCGTCGGCACAAAGATACTAGAACCATTAAAACACCATGATGTTCCTTTTAAATGTTGGGGATCAGTCGCTCTTTATATATTCCTTTCTTTGCCCTCAGCATAGTATAGCTTTATAGTACAAGACCTCTCATCAGGATATCCTTCTGTAAAACTGTACAGTCAATCAAAGTCGAATAGGTACTGAGAGCACTTGAAGAGATATAGGAGACTCGACCACTATTATATTTAATTGCAATGCATACAATCGCTCAAAGCATACAGCCTCAGGAAATACCCTTTTTCCATCCTTCTTTAAGCCCAGTTGAAACTTTTATGAAACCATTAGGATAAGCTATAACGGTTTCAAACTATTAAAGGTATTCTAAAAAGGATGTTTTTACTCCATTGATACAGAATCTTGTCCACGTTAACGAGCTATTCGAGCTGCACCAGACAACATGTTATTCCTTGGCGGGGCTCGAACAATTTTTTTACGAAAAGTGGTGACAGGGAAATACATTTAGTTGGCTCCTTTCAGAGCGAACTGTTCAAAAAGGAACGAGAACAACCCTAAAGTAGTTCAAATACAGACATGTCTTTGTTAAGTTAATAGTAATGACACTGTAATGAATAGAAACTATATAAAGGCCCCTAAATTATAATCACCATTTAAACCAGTGATATAAGGTCATTGATATTCTGAAAGAGAGACAAGTGATTACTTTAAAAAAAGAGTAATCGAAAGAATCTGAAGCGTTACTGTGAAAACATTCAACTGTAAAAAGGATGTCAGCAGTCCTTGAAAATTCTTCAGGGATTCTATCATACCGTACAGTAGCAAATAAAGAAGGGGAAAAAAAGGATGAAACTAGTGAATGACATCTTTTTCAGCTACCTGATTGTAATGGATTGTACTATGACAGAAATAGTGGTATAGGGGTAGAGGAAAATAACTCAAATCGTTTCTGATGGTAGAAAAATGAACTCTGAGAAATTCAACGTTTATAGTACAACCGAATTCAAAGTTTTTTCATGAGCATTTCCAAACTTATAAATGTTAATTTATAGACCAGTGCTGCTCAAATAAATAAGGATGCAGTACATTAATTAGATTGTCTTAAAATTGTATTTTTTGATGACTGTATTTAACATTGGGGTTCATCACACGAAACAGAAGAAGCGTTTACATTTAATAATAATTTTCAATATATAATATTACAAATTATAGAATGCTTGAAAGAGTATTACTATAGATAATCCCTCTTCATGAAGAATGAGACATCTGAGCTTGAATTCCATACATTCCCATACAAAGTAGGTTTTTTTTCACTTTCTAGGTTTTTAAACTGAGGTAGAGTGTATATTCTCATTTGGAAGTGGAGCAAGAATCTAAGAGTCAGCCTCAGTCATCATTCAGGCTCCAAATTTCCTTCTTTCAGGACCAAAAGGGTTGTGGGACGGTTGAAGCTAGTTTGTTTCCAAGTGTCGCTCTTGGGATGATAACTAAATGGAGTTCCTTGGATCCATCAAATATCCGCTTCCCTTCTCTAGTCATGTTAATGGTTAATACCTACTAACAGTTTGAAATTTCTATTCATGCTCGTTGAAAGTAAAAAATGGATTATTTTAATTCTGATTAATAGTGGTAAAGTATAGCACTTTTGTTATTAAATAAAATGAAATGTCAAAGAAACTTTTAAGGTATGGAAAATAATTAAATCATAACAACTTTTCTGGAAAGAAAATTTTTCTACCAAACAAACCAAGGGAGCAACACCTACAGTTTTCCCTACCTCTACCACCATCACTAACACAACCTCGTAGTAGTAGTAGTAGTAGTAGTAGTAGTAGTAGTACTACTGCTACTGCTGCTGCTGTGAATCAAAACAAATGAATAGGAAATGTCATCAACAACAGTGCTCTGCCACATTAAAACGTAGAAGCTATCATATAATCAGATATACGAGTAAGAAAAACTCTAACTTTACAGTACTCAGAGTTTCATAAGTACTGTAAAGTTAGAGTTTTCTACTCGTATATCTGATTATACTCACTGTTCATAATGAAATTAAGTTCTTTAACTTTATCACATTTGATTTTACAAAATTTAGTAGTATCGGTTGATAAATTCTTAACTTTATTAAATGAACATAAATAACTTTATCGGCAAGAATTACAAAATTAACCTTATCCGAATTTTGAATAACAATATTAAGGTTGTTTTTCAAGCAAATTGGTTCCTGTTTTTCCTCCTTCGTTAGATTTTCGGGTTTACGTAGTGTGTTCTATGTATTCATACTAGATATAGCACAGTCGTCCAGACTAACTTTTAGAAGAGCTCGTGTTTCAGTTTCCATTTTCATTGACATTACATCTCTTTACATATGTTCAAATATCACTAGATAATCAGTTTAAGACAAGTTTTTAAGGGGAATGCTAAAATTAGGTCCTTTGCTTAAAAGGCTTATCACACCCATTAAGAACATAGGATAAATAATAATAATATATTACCTTGTCTGAATCCTGAGTCATTTGAATGACATCANTAAATGGAGTTCCTTGGATCCATCAAATATCCGCTTCCCTTCTCTAGTCATGTTAATGGTTAATACCTACTAACAGTTTGAAATTTCTATTCATGCTCGTTGAAAGTAAAAAATGGATTATTTTAATTCTGATTAATAGTGGTAAAGTATAGCACTTTTGTTATTAAATAAAATGAAATGTCAAAGAAACTTTTAAGGTATGGAAAATAATTAAATCATAACAACTTTTCTGTAAAGAAAATTTTTCTACCAAACAAACCAAGGGAGCAACACCTACAGTTTTCCCTACCTCTACCACCATCACTAACACAACCTGGTAGTAGTAGTAGTAGTAGTAGTAGTAGTAGTAGTAGTAGTAGTACTACTACTACTACTACTACTGCTACTGCTGCTGCTGTGAATCAAAACAAATGAATAGGAAATGTCATCAACAACAGTGCTCTGCCACATTAAAACGTAGAAGCTATCATATAATCAGATATACGAGTAAGAAAAACTCTAACTTTACAGTACTCAGAGTTTCATAAGTACTGTAAAGTTAGAGTTTTCTACTCGTATATCTGATTATACTCACTGTTCATAATGAAATTAAGTTCTTTAACTTTATCACATTTGATTTTACAAAATTTAGTAGTATCGGTTGATAAATTCTTAACTTTATGAAATGAACATAAATAACTTTATCGGCAAGAATTACAAAATTAACCTTATCCGAATTTTGAATAACAATATTAAGGTTGTTTTTCAAGCAAATTGGTTCCTGTTTTTCCTCCTTCGTTAGATTTTCGGGTTTACGTAGTGTGTTCTATGTATTCATACTAGATATAGCACAGTCGTCCAGACTAACTTTTAGAAGAGCTCGTGTTTCAGTTTCCATTTTCATTGACATTACATCTCTTTACATATGTTCAAATATCACTAGATAATCAGTTTAAGACAAGTTTTTAAGGGGAATGCTAAAATTAGGTCCTTTGCTTAAAGGCTTATCACACCCATTAAGAACATAGGATAAATAATAATAATATATTACCTTGTCTGAATCCTGAGTCATTTGAATGACATCAATGGCAATGAAGAAGAAAAAGAATGCCATTCTTATTCAGATTTTGAGTGAATTTCAAATCTTCTTAGCAATAATCTGCCATTTTAAGCCAAAGATAAATAAACTAACTGTGTGCAATCAAAAAGCGACATACACTTTTAGAAAACTTTTTAAGCCGTCTATATTCCTCTTCCAGACGACGAATTCGGGATTTTTTAATGGTAATTTCTTGTCGTAAGAGTTTTGTTTGGCAAGAACGCTATAGTAGTAATTGTAGTAATCCATCTCCAGAGAGTTTTTCCATTATGGCCTCAGCTGTCTCGAATTTTGAACTTGAATTAAAGAATAATTTATTGATCTATCGGGAGAATCCTAAATTAAATATCTCATCAAGATCTTTCTTTTCGTTTAATCATGATTAAATAATGAATAAAAAGTTTACTGTCTTTCTCTTTCTGGTTAGTTGATTTCTGCTTTAACGATGTAGCTTTGTAACTTGTTTTTATTTTTGCATAAATATGTATTAGCCGTTATGAAATCTCAGTTCTAGTGGCCGAAATAGTGTCTTGTTCTAATGGTCGAAATACTAACGAGCGAAACATCGAGAGTATAATTATGTGGTACGTGAATTTTCTTTCCTTTTTTTACTACAACAACACCTATTATTATTATTATTACTACTACCACCACTACTACTACTACTACTACTACTACTACTACTACTTCTACTACTCCTACCGCTACCAATTCTACTACCACCTTTACACCCCCCCCTACTATTAATACCATTATAAAAATTACTACAGTTATTATGATTACTAAATCTTTCACTTTAAATAATAATAATAATAATAGTAATAATAATAATACGAGTAACATATTTGTAATTCGACAAATACTGGTAACAAATACTGAAAATGTACTACTAAAATTGGAGAGACTTAGACAGAATTTTACCACATTGCCAACTACTCTATCTTTTTAGTTACTTCCTGTTTCAACAATGAAAAGGCAAAAACAACTATACTATTTTTATTGAAACTTGGTGGATGGATAAAGATAGGTATCAATATAGTAACATGTGCACGGCTCTACTAGAATTTGTAAAGCAGTACAAAGTCATATAGTCCACATTGTTTAATTTTTGTTGACAAAGTTACTGTAATTATAACTTTGGAAGTAAAAACAGCAATTATACTCAGGATGAGATCTAACAAAGTATATTTTTGCCAGAAAAAAACCAATTATGTCGTTATCTCAAAAATAAATCAAATAACGAACAAAACTACTTTAATTTTTATTTCTGATGTTAAGAGCAAGTTGATAAAAATTGGCGACTTTTGATTTGTTTTGGTATTTTCTTTAATGGGTTGCATTAAAAATGCCAGTGTTTTAAAATTTAAAAGTGTTGTTATTACTTTAACTAATGTTGCATTCTGTCAAAATAATTTTATTTCAACATTGTAGCAATCAAAAAAATAATCTATTTGATTATTTTTTGAGAATATTTCAGGCGAATATTTTGGGTTTTTTCGGTCATCTGTAGAAAATAACTGCCAGAAAAGACTTGTGAGTTAAAATTTCGAAATTCTTTAGATGTCTCCGACTTAAGTGAAAACGTACTTTTTGTCCCTTCCGTTCATACTGATCATTACTGCAAAGAGAGTTTTGCCTTTTTTAAATTACAAGTCCGATGTACAAACTCAAGCATGGAATCTTTAGGAGGAAACAGGTCTGAATTTAAGACTGTCACAGAACGCAATTTTTTTGTGAATTCACAAAATTCTTGCTTCGACTGGGAAACAAAAAGTAGCGTATTGACAAATAAATCAATAAAACAAGACAAATAAAAAGACCACAAAAACAATAATTTTCTACAGTAAATAAAAAAATCAGCAGTATATCTTATACAATTCTAGAAACATAGTTTCAAGTACTAAATAAAGAAATACAAGCAAATATAAGATGGGTTTGGCGCAACTTAAATAGCCATCTCACTCCCTGCTACCACTGAGGTTGGCACTTCGGAAATAAAAAAGAGATGTTTCAAATCACCTAGTAGTCAAGTGATTATCTTTCGAGACGTAACTTAGGAAAAGAACAGGACACGTGACATGATGAAACTCCTTCATCTAAGGTCTTTTAGTGTTTGTTGGTGTAAATGTTTTACTCAACTCAATACAAACAAAGTAATCCGACAAGAACATTAAAAATAAACCATCTATTGGCTAAACATATGCTGTCTCCGATGAACTTAGTAGATAATGTGCAATGATAATACATGATAAACTCTTTTAATTGTTGATCTAATAACTCTGGTCTGCCGAATTTTGGCAATTCAAGGGCAGACAAAAAAACACATCAATTGATATTTGCCTCACCTAACTTTAGAAACTTTCTTTTAAGGTACTGTAAGGTACTTTTTATCAAAGGCTATTTTAAATATATTCATACGATCCAGTTTAATATGTGCAATGGTGACAACAAAATCTTGTCTGCCTCTACAAGAGGAATGTTTTGAACATCTTCCAGATTTCAGTTACTTTCGTTGTGGCCAATTTTTCCTTTATAAAGATCTAATTTTTTTCACTGCTGTCACACAAAATAATGTTATATTCTGTGAAACTTGACTATTGTACAGTCAACAAAGTAACAACTTTTAGGTCCCCACACATCTGCCATTGCTATTTACTGTAGCTGATATTTGTCAGAATCTCCCTGAAAACAGTATTCCAAATTGGTATTCCTGGTACCCATTGATTAATTGAGGCAAAACTGGTTTAAGGCCAACTTCAGATACATCGATGGATGGTCTTCAGTACAGAGGGTGTTGGTCAATGGACATGGAAGCGATAAGATTGTTTCCATTGTTATATTAACTAAGTAACGCCATCATTGAAGAAGATGGCGGAGTTTTCTTATCACCATTTTTTGGTACCCTAAACCTCAAGTCGTCAGCAAACTAATACTATTGCTGAAGGCCTGAGGCTAACAATTTTTTTGGCATGTCTAGGTCTCTGATTAAATCATTTTGTGTGCGTTGGGTGACCAAATGGGAGTGTTTTTGCCAGAAATTTTAGTGGAAGTCTGTCATTTGATGTCAAAGTTTCCATCTGTTCTTCAAGGACTTCTTTACTTTCTTTCAATTCAGAAGTTGTCCCTGGCGCTATAGAAATTAGTACACCTTCTTTATACAGATAGAACTAATTGTAGATGCGGGGTGGAATATCAGGATTATTAACTTTTATTTCCAGCTTCCTCTTTTGTAAACTGCATCTGTATAAAAACATGTAGTTTACAATATCGAGTATACTCAAGGCTTTTGAAGTTGACTTGTTTGAGCTGACTTAAGTAAAAACGAAATGAATTTTATATAGAGTTATGTTATTATTCTTATTTTTAAAGTTGGATTTCCATGATCCAGTAAGAATAAATGGAGTGATAAGTTCTCGTGTATTATACTTGTATGTGTGATATTGAAGCTTCATCACTGTTTAGGAAGTTATTTGTTATTTGTAGCCTAAGCATTAAGTTCTAGAGCTAAATTGATTACTTCTTTAATTTAAAAGAAAGGTCATGGAATATAGCCTCGATGGGCTTTTTTTGTATTTTAGCAACGTTGAGCAATGCTTGAAGTTAATATATCTCCATGGACCAGAAATGTTTTATGAAATTTTTGAAAGCCTTCTTCCTAGTAAATAGTTTTTTTCCATGTCATGCATCGAATGTCGTGGGCAAATCATATTGATGTTGTTTCCCTAATCAATAAATCACATACCAATTAAATGTTCCTCACTGGTGTCAATGTTAACAAGCATTAGAGTTTGATAAGCCAAGTTTAACATTTTCATATTATCTAATCATAAGAACCTCGGAGATTATTAGGAGACAACTTTAGTTATTTTTCCTTAAACCTGAATATGGCAGGAATTTTATTAAACTTAGATTGGAAAACTATGTTAATTGTAATGAAAAACTACCCAGAAAATGCCAACAAGAAATAATTTCATCTGCAGATAAAAGTCTATCCTTTTAATAATTCATATTTTTCCCTTTTCTTTTCTCACTTTCCCCAAGTTTCTTGTTGTGGTATCCTTTCATAAATTATAATCTAACGTTGTCAAATAATATGAATAAAGCAAGGTTCAAAACGTATTGCATGGCATAAACAGAACCAAACAGGATACTTAAGATTTCAGTTTTCGGCATCAGTATTATTTATTAAAGATAGAGACACAAACCCCTAATTTTCCAACACTCCTTAGGTATAAACCTATAGCTAAGTTTACAAGATCTTTATTTTTTATCTGCTCTGGTTTTTCGTCCTTGGTACTTAAGGCTGAAGGTAGGATGTTTCCTGCCCATTCACTGTCTTGACTTCAATCTTTATCCTTTATGCACAATTGAAGTCTGTTAATCACACAATTAAATGTAAACAATGTATTATGTGAACTCACATCAAAAGAGCCGCAAATTGAACTCTAGCATTCTAAATCCAGAGATACCATACCGTTTTGACAACAGCCTAAAAATTATAGTGTGACTAACATTTAAACCTAGAGATAAGAATGAAAAGCAGACAAGTCTAAAGGTATAAGAGGTGACGGTTGGGAAAAGTTTTGCAAAATAGATATCAGTAAGACATACATTAAGCCTTTAACTAAGCTTGAAAAAGGTTTAGTGCATAAGTACAGAAGAAATAACTGACTATTAACTCTGTCAAGCTATTCAAATCTGTAAAGTAGAACTTACAAACCTTGATAAATGTAAGGAGTCAACTTATTTAATATCTAGAATGAAATCATAAAAAAATTGACAAAAGGCTACTGGAATGATATGTGAAGAGAAACAACTAGCAACAAAAGCTGTCTTGGAACGACATAGCATCAATTTGCACCATGACGTTACGGTATCTTTGTCCCCAAAATGCTGTTCTTGTACCCATACAGAAGAAATCAAAATTGGCAATTTGTTAATGAATAATATTGCAAAACTATCTCATTCATATAGTTCCCCAATGCTAATAATAAAAAGAAAGTTTGAAGTCTGAACGTGTATGTGAATAGCATATTACTGAATTAAAAAACGCCACCTTTAAAATGTTTCATATGGAGGAGTTTACAGACAAACTAAATGGTACAGAAATGTTTACCGTGTTAGACCTTAACAGTTGAAATCACTACATTCTGAGAGCAAAAAATAAACCAAAAGGAAATAACAGTAAAGAATCTCCTTTTCTGCCTAGTTGGAGAGTCCTTTTCCTTTGCAGCAGCCATGAAGAGGGTCTTACAAAGTACCGGTCGCTTTGTTGCAAGATCCGTTGATAATACCTTGATATTCAATCCTGATATTGAATTTCAATTCCAACATTTAGAACTAGTTATTAAGGAATTAGGTGAGACAGGGCTGGATATTAGTTTAAAGAAATGCCACATAACACAGTCAGAACTTTGGGTTTCACAAACTTTGCATCTTCTAAAGCTATCTTACCAATGAAAAAAACGTGGCAAAATTCCTAGTTTCTCTAGTGCTGAAGATATTGAGAAATTCAAAAAATTTCATAAATTAGTGGGATAGTACCAAAAATTTACTTAGAATTTTCTTCGCATTGTATGTCCTATTGAGAAAAAAGTTAGGTTTTTAAGGAAACAATGTTTACCAAGAGTCATTTGATGTATTAAAGTAGTCTTTGCAAACTACTACCATACAAATTTTACCAGACTTTGACGAGGCACTTTTATTTAGTACATATAAAACCAGCAGAGATGGGGAACTTACAAAGTCAGGAGTTACCACCCGGTGTACTCAGTCAAGATTATAACTGATCAAGGAAGACATGTCAGAGTTGTTGCTCGTGATAAAAGGGAAACGGTGTAGCCAGGTATCAGTAATCATACCATTAAACAAGCCTTATACTGTCGAAAATAAGCTTAAGTCTTAAACATCGAATCAAATAACCTGGCAGTGAATCAGAATCTGTAAACCACCACTACAATTAGTAACTTAGAAAGAAAATTTGATACAATTAAGAAACAATTGGCTTTATTCTTATACTGATATTAACGGGGAAATGGTATAATTCGTAGTACTAGGATTTGTCTACAAAAAGAGAGAGAGAAAAGAGGGACAGAGAGAGAAAAGAGAGGGGTAGAGAGTGATAGAGAGGGATATTGAGAGAGACAGGGAGATATACAGAGAGAGAGAGAGAGAGAGAGAGAGAGAGAGAAATAAGGGAAAGTGAGATAGGAATAGAGTATGTCGTAATATGGTCTTCAGCAAACATTATTATTCTTTTTTCATGCTAAATTGTTTATTTATCCTTGTTACTTTAAACTAAATAAACACTGAAAGTTGATATTTTATTGACATTTCATTTTTAAAGGAAGTGTGCTAGAGGAGAAGCCGTCGAGGTGCGTTTTCATGCCACAGAATTAAGATTTATTAAGAGTGCAGGTAATCAAGTACTCTCTAAATTATCAAGTCATTGCTACTAGTTGTAAATGTTGTTTTTAAGTTATCAACCGAGACCTCTCATTGGGAATTCAAGCATTGGCATACCAAACTGAACATATTTATTGTATAAACATAGTTTAATCTTTGGTACTTAATACCTGCTGTTTTCTTGCTACTGTTACACATAATGAACACAACTATACACCATAAAGAAAAATTAACATCACATCACAAACATTGCAAATTGGATCTGATAATGTATTGTCTTGCCTGTGTCTATTACGATATACATTTCCCAGGTCAAAGTGCTGAAACTGCTTTATGTTCTCGGCTGATATAAGGGGAATGTCACTGAGCAGGTAGTCTGAGAAGGACAGAGTCCTCTACTTTAGTGTTACTCTAACTATAAGCATGACCTCACAGTGCGATACATATCATCTTGTGGAAACCATAAAAAGTAAGCAAGAGAAAATGATGCTGTCTGTTAGAGGAAAAATTTTGACAAATGAGATTCGTAATATATTTTCTAGAGTAGCCGTGGCTTAATGGTTAGTGCAGTTGCACAGTAAACAAGGGGCTCTGGGTTCCATGCCTCGAGCGGGCGAGGAGAATTTGAAACTTTACAAAAGAAAAGGCCATTAGTTGGCGTCAGGAAGGAAATCCCGCCAAGAAATTCCTCACTGCCAAAACAAAGTCCCTCTGAAGGCCAAGGGGAAAATGACGTCAGAACCAAAATTTTAGACTTGTAATATATTTTTAATCTTTTCTAACAATTAAAATTTATCATTTTGGATAAGCTAGATGCAAAAAATATATATTCCTCTTTTCACTAGGATGGAAAAGCTGCACATAAGTTTTAAATGCCAGCAAAATTATAATGAGGTTAAGTATGAAATTTGGTTTTTTAACACTTTTACACCTCTACTAGCTTGAAATTTACCATTTTGAAATGCAGAGTAAACCGTCGCTCTGATAAAGTTTATATTTAAATCAAAGAGAATGGCCGCTTTTTAAAAGAAAGTAAGTATTTTCTATTATATAAGATATTATGTGTTTCTTGTCATGCAATACTTGTTGAAAAATAGGAAGTTTGAAAAACAATTTACTTGCAGATATCGTCAAAGGTAACACTGTAATTAAAGAAGTTGGCCTGTCTTCAAGTAAAGCCACGATCTTATTATTCAAATTCCGATCAAATCACAATCTGATTCTACCAATTTTCCACTTGGTAAAGTAATCCCATCCTTACCTGTAAAAGAGACTATGATCTCGGGCTTGTTGTAGTATATCGCCCTTTGACTGCCACTTTATCCTAAAGGATCCTTTTGTACTATTAATTTTTTTTGTCACTGAGTGTAGTGACTTCTATTGAAATAATTACAGCTATAGACTTACACAGCTGATTATCCCGGTACACATCCAGACCGATACTTTTTAGAGGACAGTCCACTTCAATCAGATTGATTTGAGGGAAGGTAAGATTTACGTGAACATCCTTGGCAAATAATTTTGCCACCAATTTCATCTTTTATGAGAAATTAATAAGAACAATATTTCCATTGAATATTGATCTGTGAGAATGTTTCTCTTTCTTTTTCATTGTATTCTTAATCAATAGGAAAATATTTGAGTCCAATTAGGAAACTGAAATAAAGGTGCCGCCTCTCTAGTAAAGATAGCTAGTCATTGAACTATTTTTGAAAGTGTTTTATTGCAGGAAAGACTAAAACTGTGTAATTGTTAACTGTTCTACAGATATGATTCAAACAGGCATCAGCAATAATTCACTTGATTATTTAGGGGTACTTTTAGAAGAGGAAAATAAATTTAGCCCAAATTTACACCGGATGCTTCGGAAATAGCAAATAAACGATCAAAGGGGACAAGTAATTATTACAATGATGTAAGATGTCTTAGCAAGCCATTAAAGTCATTATGATATAACTTTTTTAATTTATGGTTTGGTCTTGTCTGTAATATGAAAAGATATTGTATTTCAAATATTCATGATTAGTATTTTCTGTGGTCGCATTTAAAGGTGAAAAAATTTAAGACTATTTCTTCAGGAATCTGCCATTGTAACAACGAGGCACATGACATAACACTTCAGTCAACTGGACCTTTATTAACTGTCATTTTTCAAACTTTCAATAGTTGCCAGCTATTAAATATTTATTTTAGCATTTCTGTAGTCCTCATTAGTATTCCTCATCAATTTAGTTTTGTTTTTTCTTCACTACTGCTTTTAATTCTCTTTCATTCTAGTTGCATGAATGAGTAGCATAACCAATTAAAAAAAGCAGCCAGCTCAAATAATTTACATACACATTAGCAAATTTATTTCTACAAATTTGGTACCGTCGACACTTTGGCTGTGGTGAACAGGATTTATTTTACTACTTTTTTAATGGGAGTTCATAGCATTGGTATTTTGGAAGTAACATTAACTTGGCTTTTTTTTGTATGAAAAAAATTTTCTTCTAAGTGTGTCCTGCGTTGGATGCTAGAAAATGATAAGCTTCGTTTATATTGATATAAGTGATAATTATTAGGTTTCCTCTTTTATGTTCTGTGTTTATTATTATCATGATTATTATTATTATGATTCCTGTTTTTTCAATTTTGTATTACACTGGTAGTTTTATCCTTTAGATTGGGTTACAACTGGTAATCTCAGGTCTTTTGCTTCTCTTCATTAGCTGTTATCTTTCCTAAAAGCCCAAGTTGACGTCTACAATTTCAGTGTGGTATGTAATATTCTTGCTGTTCCACGGAGCTTACTTTATTCCAATATATCATTTCTGGTATTTATACTACTCTGATTTATCCTTTGATGTATCCTAAAATATTGTTATGGCAACCGAATCATGGCAAAAGAATAAGAGGAAAACCTACAGTGACATAATCGACCAGCTCAAACGTGACACAAACATGGATACAGAAGGGATCAAGAACTGCATGGAGGATAGAGACATATGGAGAGAACTAGTCAACACAGTTCGGGTTCGCTCGAATTAAGGAAAAAGAAAAAGAAAGGGTTATCCTTGTTTCTAATTTTTTGAAATCATGCCTAGGGCACCAACAAAAATAGGAATGACTTCAGTCTTCTTCATTCCACAAAGGGTTGCAAACGTTTACTTTAGGTCTCTGCTTTTTTTTACGTTTTCTTGTTCTTCATCCCCTACCCTGACAATATTCAGAACAACCATGTCGATTATGTTACATTTCTTTTTCAACAACTACCATATCTGGTCTTCTTTTCTAAATAACGTGGTTACATTGAATGGTAAAATCCCATAATATCTTGGTCTTTTCATTTTCTGGTACACTTTGTAGGCCATGCTTATACTATTTCTGCTCTCTTACAAAACCTTTTACCTACCACATAGTTACCAATAAATGATTTGCACAACACTGTCATGCTATGCCTTGTATTGTTTCTGAGCAAGTTTGCTGCATTCAATATAATAATAATAATAATAATAATAATAATAATAATATTTTTATTATTATGAAAAAATCAAAGAGAAAGAGATGAAGGATCAATTTGTAAGAGAGTACCGTAGACGCACCAGACTAATTTTGAAATCCAAACTGAACGGAAAGAACAAAATACACACCATAAATAGTTGGGCAGTGGCAGTATTGAGGTATGGAGCAGGAATAATAGAATGGAAATGTGATGAGCTGAGGGAACTGGACAGGAAAACCTGAAAGCCCCTAACAATGCACAAAGCTTTTCACCCTAAAAGTGATGTAGACAGATTATACCTAGATAGGAATGCCGGTGGAAGAGGACTTATGAATTGCGAAGATACGATTTGAAGTGAAGAGAATAATCTTGGGTAGTACCTACAAAATTCCAACGATTCATTATTGCAAGCAGCGAAACATGTTGGTGTAATTGAATACCAATCAACGGTTAAAAAGGAAGATGTTAAAAAGAGAAATAAGGAGAAAAGAAAACAAAAATGGCTGGGAAAGCAGATGTATGGGCAAATTATCAGGAATAAAAGTGAAAATACTGACGAGGAGAAATCGTGGATCTGGATAACACAATCAGATTTGAAAGTGACCACTGAAGCTTTGATATTTGCTGCCCAGGAGCAAGCAATACGGACAAATTATGTTAAGTATAACATTGACAAAACCACTGATTCGCCTAATTGTAGATTGTGTGGAGAAAAGGGAGAAACAGTAAACCACATCCTGAGCGAGTGTAAAAAGCTTGCTCAGAAAGAGTACAAAAGACGACATGACAACGTCGCTAAAATTGTCCATTGGAAGCTGTGTGGAAAACTGAATCTTGAAAGAGCCGAGAAATGGTATGAGCATAAACCTCAAACAGTATTAGAGAATGGGAGCCACAAACTATTATGGGACATGAACATCCAGTGTGACAATGTCATCGAGGCACGACGACCAGACCTCGTAATTATTGATAAAGTTGACAAATCTGCGATCGTCATCGATGTTGCCATCCCCGGAGACACCAGGATAAGTGAAAAGGAACAGGAAAAGATTGACAAGTATCAGGAAATTAAAAGAGAAATCCAAAGACTTTGGAATCTGAAAAAAGTTAGCGTTGTACCTGTTGTCTTGGGGGTTCTTGGGAGTGTGACGAAAAATTTTACCAAATACATGGAAAAGATTGGGATTGAGATCAACATTGCCGAAGTCCAGAAAACAACACTATTAGGAACAGCTAGGATTCTGCGAAAGGTATTAGAGCACTGAAAGGGAAAGACTATGATGAGAGACCTTTGGTTACTGGTTGTAACCGGCTCTCTCGCACACAGAACGGCTTAAGATCAGCCAGTGCATTAGTTGCAAATTGAAGATAATAA
>RDPX01000088.1:1566113-1580441 GCA_003991215.1 Morbakka virulenta | reverse complement strand
TGCGTGTCAGGATGGACGATCGGTCAAAGACGCTGGTCTGTGAGTGTGTGGCCGTGGGTTCTCGCTTCGCTTCTGACAATGATTTTTTTAAAATAGTTTTTTTAATATAGTTTTTTAGTATTATTAATTTTTAAACAATACAAACTTGCTCAGAAGGATTATATTTCATTAAAAAATTCTAATTTCAGCTCTCTCAGGTGGCTGGAAATACGTTTTTTGCACTTTGTGGTGGATCGAATTAAACAGGTGTACATGGCTGTACTGAATAGTACATAAGCAAATTTTGACTGTTTAATTTTATCACATTTATCTCTGATATGCATTCAGTACTCGCTTGCTCACTTGGACATGTTTCACACCTTCAGTGTGGACATCTATTTTCTAGTTATTATTATTATTATTATTATTATTATTATTATTATTATTATTATTATTATGCAAACTACCTTGATTAGTGAGGTTTGTAATTGTATGTGTGAGGATGAAAAATTGGAAATACATTGGAATATCTGGGGGAAGAGTTCGGTTTTGACATGAACAATAACCACTTAAAGGAATCAATAATGAAGGTATTGGAGGAGACCATCAGTAAGAAAGACACTCTCCCCTTACAGCCAAGATATGACATTGTCATTACTGATATTTACATGTATAGAAATTTAGCATGGGTCATTTTTGGTTAGAATCTCGAAGATGCCTGGCTGAACCATTCATGTGACACTCTTGTTCTACGATATATTGAGAAGTTTCTCAACTGTCATCCAGGAGCCAGTACTAGCCGTCTAATACTCCTTTTTGGCAATTGGGATTCAATCTCACCGTTCCCTTGCACTTATATCAACAGTACAAGATCACACTTCAACAAATACATTGATCATCGAAGGGCAAAAACACATCACTATTCTACGTAGAAACCGACCACAAAATCATCCTCTCGGTCGAAAACGTGCAAGAAAACAAACAAAAAAAAACGTCTGAGGAGAAATGCAAGCAAATTTGGAAGGACAATCTTCAGCTTTCAAACTGGAACATATTTATTAGAATTGAAAATGCAAAACCAAATTGCAAAATTGGGAGATAAAAACTGTCAACAACTATGTATCAGCTCCAGAAATAAAATAGTAAGCTCTTTATCCAAAGATCTGGCTTCCACCTAATGGAGAGCATTGATACTATCTTTGCTCACTATTAGTAACTTAAAAGCTTGGGGGTTGATTGCAAAATGCAAAAGAATTCTGTTCCTTTTGCCTTGGACACACACATGTAGAGCACCACATCCTTTACTGTTTTGCTGTTACCTACTAACAAAGATACAATGCAAAAATATTTCGATGTTGAATTAAGTTCATATTTTATCAATTCTATCTCCTTCCATGAAACTGTTAGTGGATACCCATCGTTAAGTGACCGCGGACACATTTTTCAGGTGCTTGCAGGGGCCATATGTTATATTTGTGACAGTTTATCAGTGCTTTCTTTTTGTCAATTTGCAATGTCTTTAACCTGAAATATTACATGCAAATTGTTGAAGTTTTACAAACATTGAATAATTTAAATTTTTTTTTGCTCAACTTACATTTTTCAACAACCTGTTTGTAATGGAGACAAGGAATATAAGGTAAGGTCACTGGTTAAAATTCTGAACCAACCATTTGAAGCGGGAATGATGCTGACAAGTAATCAGTAGATAAGCACATGACGAAAGTCAAGATAGACACTTGCAAACAATACAGATAAGAATAAGCCAATCAACTGAGGCTTCAGTTTTTGATGTTGTGTTGTAGCAAAACTGGTTAGCATCATTTTTACAATTGTAAACTGGAGAAGCTAATTTATAGTTTTTTGCTTTTTAAGGAAAAATGGAATCCATGAACAATACCTTGTAAACTACTGGGAAACAGAAAGAAATTTTTGTCATTACAATTAGTAACTAAGTTAGCTGAAAGAAAACTGCAGTGACTTGCTCTCATTCCTCTCATCTTATTCCATCAGTGTCGAAAAAAATAGATGGCAATCCTGGAAAGTGGATTCTATACATCCCCAACCTTTTCGGTATAATTTAGAATATGGTAAACAGGTTAAAGATACAGTGATGATATGAGTACGCAAGTCTTCCATCTTGGAATCGAGCAGGCTAATTTATCTAAATATCATCATTGACTTTGAAGAAAAGAAGCGAATTAACTTCTTGTGTGGTCTTTATTTCTATAATGCAACATGTCACTGAATTTTTTCTGAATTCTCAATTCCCTATCTAAATTTTTATAACATGAATTGAGATTTAATTTTAGGTTTTTATATTGTTTCCTCTTTACAACCAATAATATATTGTTATTTAGGCTACCCGAATACTTAATATCAAGGTATTGGAGAATTTCAGTTAATTTCTAATTTCATTGTATCCTATCAGCAATTTTAATCAGACTGTGAGTAGGGGTCATTAAACCTGAATGTGGCTTTAGGTAATCGATTAAATACAAAATACAAATACTTCTCTAGCTGAAATTAATAAAATTAAATTTTAAGCAGTTTGTCCTTAGTAAATCATTTTTTAGCAATCAGAGTTTCAAATATTAAGTTGGTCTTAGAAGGAAAACATCTTTTCGTAAGCCTGAGAAAGAACCTTGGAACTGTTGACATAATTATGAAAAAGCACATATCAGATGATTGGTATCAAACACACATTGTGTTATGGCTTTTATTTAAAAAGGATACAACTAAGGTTGTTAAATTTAAATGGATTTCTTTGGTACTCATCTTCGTAAAACAAATCTAGATTACATTTTTACACTTAATCATTTTGAAAGCTACTTTAACTCTTTGGTTTATCCCATAAACACGTAAAAAAAAAGTGTATAAAAAAGATTTGATTTATAAGATGTTTAGATTGATCAAGAGGCATTGGCGTTTTTCTATTGAGTAATAACAGGCTTGGGTTTTACGTTAGTTTTCTATTTTACTATTCTAAGAGTTTATGCAATAAAGTCGGTTGACCGCTTTACTTCAATATCAACATAGAAATATTTTTGTAGCCAAGTAGAAAAACCACATAAGAAATATTTGTGAAGTTTAATTACTTTTTAGCACTGTAGACTGGGAAGGAGTTTGATCAATGAGGAAGTGGAATATGGTATATTCAAACAAATTTTATGAGTCTAGAAATAGGGTAAGCAAAAAAATATTTTATCTTATATTTCAAAAGAGACCCAAAGTAAGTAAAATAAATACATGAGCTAGCAGGCATCATAACTGTGGACGAAAACCCCATTTCGTCAGATCTTAATGACCAGAAGAAATGAAGATGAAACGTTGAATACTATTGAGAGAAAAAGCGATGCTCTTGCCTATAATTCTCTTAAAGGGTGATAAAATTTAAAAAATACTCAAAATGCATTGATAGAACAAAAAGTGAAAGTATCATGGCATTACCTTCCTGTAGGTAAATTACCATTAATTAGATGATTGCAAAGTATGAATTCTCTATATCATCTCTTCTTTTTTTCCCAAAAATTTTCCCCAAAATTCAGTTGTATTGGGTGTATACAGAAGTAACCATTTAGCAGAACGCACCCAACACATGCAATCTTTGGACTTTCTCAGAGATAAAATGCATACTTCCTGTAAAATATTCGAAAATTATTTGAAAAATGTAGACTGATTTGTGTTGACCGTAACACGGACATATTAATTGAACTGTATTTTAGTTCAACATAAAAGTTATTTTAAACTAGTGTGCTTCTAAGGCATATTTGGTGTTCAAACTTTAAAAGCTTTGTCTATTTGACTCTCATTTTGAATCTTCCTGGAAACTGTCTATTGCCTTCCTCATCTTCAAGAATACATGTGTAATCCTAAAGACAAGGAGAAATAGTCACAAATAGCCTTTTAGTAAACAAGAAACACTCAGCCAACAAATATGTCTGTAAAATAATCATCGTTTTTTTTGTAGCCACAGAAACATATAATATAGATTTGAAATATATTTTTACATGTCAACCATGGAGAATACTGCTGAGTTTTTCTTTCTATACGTCACCACCAGTCATACGCATAGCTCAGTAAGCTATCAGGTAATAGTATAAATGTTACAAGAAAGAAACAATAAATCTATATTCTTATGTCCTGACTTATCTGGAATTGATCTGATGTTTTCATTCGATAAGGTAGGTATGTAATTGTGATGTCTTGCTTATCACATTGTAGACTCACAGCGTTACCTCTTTCCCGCAACTTCTTTAGGCACGTTTACTTGAAAAAAAGAGCTATTTAACGTTTGAGTTAATTAGTATGTATTATAGCCTCTATATCCAAAGAAAAAGCTCTCCTCGTTGTATGTATGTGTTTTTCTCTTAAGCCTACATCTCCTTTCCATCTCCAAAAGCCAATGCCAACTGATAATCTCATGTAGAAAAACAGAAAAGATAGCCCGAAATGATTCATTTCGATTGCATAATATTTATGAAACAACAAAATGAATTTTTTGTATACAGCTATATTTCGTATAACATCAAATACATCTTTCAGGCAATTAGAAGTACAACAAGAAAAGTTTTTATTTTATACGCTAAAGACAATTAAAAAAGAACAAAAACAAACCATTAAAAGCTCAATTGGCTTGGGAATCATCTTTCATCTTTCCATCTCCGTATACTCACATTTACAAAATCCACTTTCGAAGTATTAACTCTCTCATCTATGCTACAATTGGTTTTTTATTCCTTCAGGAAAGTTACCAGGATTCAATGCATCATCACCTTTTTTACTCCAATTCAAATTGTTTGTTCCTTATATTGTAAAATTTGATTCTTCGTCTAATAAGGAACTTCAGGTCTAATTTCCGTTTCATAAATCTTGATCATTAACGTTTTGTGCATCACTCTATCGCAAATAACTCTTAGGTATTCATTTTTTACACTGTTCAGCTTGGATTTCTGCTTGTGCGTTTTTATTGCAACTGCAATTTTCATGTATTTTTCAAAATTTTAGTGAGAGACACTTGTATCATAAAAATGAACCTCAAAATAACAGTGAATTTAAAGTTATACAAGTGATACCATTGATTGTTTTCATGATCCATGGAATGACCAAGCCTTTGAAAATTTAGATATTGGTTTGTTTCTTTACATTACCAGACTATATTTGCCAGGTACTTTTTAAAAAGCATTTGGTACAAGGTAAAAAAGACTTAAGGGTAATAACAGAGATCAGATTAAAGAAGGAAAATGATGAGGATTAGACCTAAAGAATTTGTAACCATACTGAAGAAATAGGTATTGGAAGACAATTTCAGAGTGAAGAGCTTAAACCGATTAGAAAATTCTTAGAAATTAATCTAGAGGAGCAAGCTCTGCAGTGCAATGTCTTTAGAAATGCGCAAAGGGAAAAGATAAAAAATTATTTTACTACAATGAGAGCGATAATATGATTTGCATTATGGTTCCTGATAAAGAGCGTTACAAATTCAACATTGTGTACAGAAAATTAAGATAATCAACTGTAGCAGCTGCCTAGATGTGATAACAAAACAAGGCACACGACCAAATAGTAGATTCATGGAGTAAATCGTATAGTTTCTGTAGTGAGATTGCTGTTCGAACATAGAAATAAGCCAACTTTCGTAGTGGTGGACTTAGAAAAAGACTTTATACTTGTCATCAATGAGAAGAAATGACAGAATGTCAGTCAAAGGACATTCATGTAGGTCAGATTTAACTCTTAAGATAGGCGACAAGAAAACATGTCTTAATTGACCAACTGAGGAAAACTCAATTTTGTAAACTTATACGTGGTAAACGATTTGTTACTCCATTCCACAACAGATCAAGTGTTATACCCAAGATCAGTTAGATTCTCTATCCCATCAATGAAATCATTAGATTTAACCAAGGAAGAATAAAATAGCATCATTGGCATCAATTGCAAGCTGACAGATAATATGATCGGGCAAGTCAAAAAATGTGGAAATTATACCTAGCATGAGAGGAGAAACACCATTGAACTGGAGCTTTCTCCAAAGTCCTGCATGTCAAATCTTTTCAAATGCCTTAAATATGTTGAAAAAAGTGATCTAGTTTCATCAGGTGTTTTCAGGATGCAATATAGGCACTCTGTAAGAAGCGTATCTCGAACGACACGATCTTACTGTAATTTATAAACCCGATGAAACTAAAACGATTTGTCAGTGTAATATTATTCAAAGTCTTTAGACTTCACTAATGATTGATGTTTAATTTTTTGATCAACATTTGTGAGGATCAGACCGCTTACTACTGTTCTTAAGACAAGAATTATGGTTAATAATTTCCAAGAACAAAGAAACCACCTCTTCAATATGTACTTTTCCAAGAGTCTAGACAAAACAGGAAGCAAGGTTTGAGAAACAAGGACAGAAGATCCACCAAATTTACTAATTTTAGATGGATCCAGCTGCACTACGAATGCTGCAACTTTAACGGAAATAGGTTGACAGCTGTGTAATAAAGTATTAGTTTTCAGAGAAAGATCGGGTAGTGGATGATAAGCATCATCATTGGTAGACTGAGAAATTAACAGCTGTATAAAAGAAATTCGCCAGCTTTTAGAGAGTAGTTTGTAAAGTGCACAGGGGTAACTCATTTCATGCTTATTGAAAATTATTGGCAGGGTTATGAAAGCTGTTGTGGATTGGAAATATCTGAGCACTGTTTATCCATAAAAAGAGCTGCATAGATGAAAATGTATTGTTAATAACTTGAATATATAAAAATATTGCTTATTCGTAAACAGATAAGGAACGTGACTAATAAAATTAAATATCATAATACTGTACCGGATAATTGGGGGCAAAAAGTTGGGAAATTGTTTTTTGGAACAAAAGATAAGAAACATCAATGGGTATAATTTGACACTGAAGTCTCCGCAAATGAAATGAGAAGCAAAATATTAGTGGTAAAGACGAATGATAAATAGAAGAAGTTCATGCAATAATGTCTTACATGAAAAGAAAAAAGGCAGTTGGAATAGGTAATATAAACACTGAACTACTGAAAAGGATAGATAAATTAATGTAACTGTTTTTAGTATCTCTGACAATGGTGAGATCCAGGTCATCGGATAATATGTTTAACAAGTCATAAAATTGTAATTCTTAATTATTCTTAGAGTGTAGAAGTCTGTAATCCGTAGAGAGTGAGTAATGGAGTATCGTAAGATCATTTTGGCTTTATGGAAACAGTGGGGAAAGAAAAGCATTGTATACTTAAAAAAAGATGATCGGAAAAATAAAACAGACACTTTTTGGTTTTATTGACTATTGGGCATGAAAAAGACTTCGATGGAGCTAAACATGATTAAACGTTAGAACTCCCATGTTACCATAAAAGTCTTGCGTAAGGGTGTCGAAAGAGTAAAGCGATTGGGTACATATTACAACAGATGTGTGGTTAAGTTGTTTTGTTGTAAAGTTGTTCCTTGACTTTTTCTTCGTATACACCGAACGATAGAGAATAATTACCATCTGATTGGAGTAGATATAAGTTATAAAAGTCTAAATACTTTTTGCAATACCGATGATGCTTTACTTAGGGTGGATATTAAAGGAACCTTAAAAACTGCTAGATAAAGTGATAAAAAAATAAAAACAAGGGATTAACATTGAGCTGTAATACAAGCTGTGCGAAAACAAGTAAGATCCTGGTAAAATCTACATGGACGTTACAAGTACGGGTTAACATCACAGAACATACCAGTAAATTATAATTTCTGGGAGCGACAGAAACATAAGATGTCAAGAAATTAGAAGTAACAGGAGTTTTATTCTTTAGTAAAAATATTAAAAATTCCACAGGAAAAGAAAGTGAAAGTCGAACATATTTTCGAAAAAGCTGAAGTAAAAGGCCAGTTGGTACGGTCTATTTCGAAAAGCAAAAGCGGAGTTCTTAAGATTCATATTGCGAAAGAAGGATATTGAAAAGAAAATAAATACAGAAAATGTAAGATGCAAGAAAGCAGTTGGACGACCATAAAAGAAAAATCTCGACTTCATGACCAAAACATCGCCCTGAATCACCATAGAAATGGATCTACTAAAATGGGGTCAAATAACGAAATGCCTGACGTAACAAAATAACCAAATTAAGTCTATTTTTCAATACGTTTGACATTTAAGACTATGAGATATTATTGTTGGTATTATCTTCATCTTTAATGCAATGCCACTACACCGTTTGTTTGTATTTTTTGTTTACTTTTGTTTACGTTTTCGAGTATCTTTAGGCCTTACCGTCAATGGTAAAAAAATGTTGTAAATTGTTTTCTTGAACTCAAAAAAATCTAATTGTAATATAAGTGACCATATATTATTCCAAAAATTTGAAAGCTGATATTCATTCTTTCAAGCCTGTTATTACGTTTTCTACTAGATATAAGTCTGTAAAGGCAACTCAGGGAATAATTGGTGATTAATTCATTTTGTAGAGCAATGAAACGATACTTAGTAACATGAGGCGGTGAAAGTACTGTTTTGTCTTGCTGAAAGAAAGTGATTTCAATCATATTTCATGGTTCCAAAATAGAAAATAAGAAAGATTTGTGCAGTATTTACTATTGAAAATGTCATTAGTTGACATGGATGAAGACAACAGAGGCTTTAAAATCATAACAATTTCAGGCCTTTTCCTTGAGCAAAATCTTTTTATATGCATCGTATTTACAAAGTAAATCGGAAGGCAGCTTGTAGAAACCTAATCAAATTCATGGTGTTTTACATAATATGCTGAGAAGAAGTGTCAGAAAAGCCAGATAAAGGGGTGTTATAATTAGACATTGGTTGGAGTGGAATACAATTTGTTGACCACAGTGTGAAATTTGACAGTTTGCTCATTCATTTAAGAAGTATATTTTGTTAAAAGTTCTTATTAATTTGTAATCGCTTTTCATTTCCATGTCTTTTAATATTGGCAGTTAAATGTGGTTTAGGAAAATTTGTAAGCATAATAGTTGGGTTATCTAAAAAAGCAATGTGACCGTGAATTGTGAAAGCTGATTTCTCAGATTGATTGATTTCCTAAGGGTTGGGAAAAGGCTGCCTTTCTTCAGAGAGTGGGCAAAACTCCAAGTAGGGAAAAATCTAAAATGACCTCCATCGAATAGCCTAAAAATCTGCTTTCCGGTATTTTGGTAACGATTCTAATCGGAACTATCATTGATCTCTTTTGGGGGGCAGACAGACTCAAATAATATATCGAATTTGAACTAGTTTTGACTTGGTATTGAAAATTTCCATCCATTGGTGATAGAAATTGATCAAATATAATGTTTGTGGGTTTTATTCACGTTATTTGCCCAACAGAAAACTCTCCTTGTGCGTGTTGAAAATACAGAAAATGTAAGATGCAGGAAAGCAGTTGGACGACCATAAAAGAAAAATCTCGACTTCATGACCAAGTGTCTTATGTTAAAACTATATGTTAAAACTTTATAAAACTATATAAAGTCAAATATTTTTAGTCTTGCACTGCACCAATAGTCTTGACTGATGAGGAAGAATAGAAGTACGTTTCACCAAAGAATTTCCTGTTTGTGGCAATATCCTTTGTATATTGGGTTTAAAACGCTAATTAACGTCCACTAGCAACATGGCGCCAAGATGCAAGAACAATATAATACTTACGTTATCTGGCATTGGGATTGTTACCCTTCAAACAATGCGCCATATAATGTGCTAAGCCTTTTAATCACAGTAATCATTTGTTGTTTTTTGTTTGTTTTAAGTATTGATTGCCAGTTCTAACTCTTTGGCTGAGAAGCTAGAAATCGTTATTTTTCTAGCTTCTCGTTACCCGTACTGTACACTGCAATGCAACAATACACTTTATCCTGCATCAATTGATGAAAAAAAGAAATGATAAACTTCTCCAATTACCAAATTTCTTTGGATATTTTGGATTGCTATTGTCACCCTTAACATTAAAACCATGGCTTTTGAAAGCGCACCAAGACGTAGTGAAGTCTGTAATTCACAAGAATTTACTACAAGAACCAAAAGTGGAAGTTAAAGGAACATTTCCAAAGCTTGGACAGCGTTGTACCAATTTCATTACATTTATGCTGTGACATTCTTAGAGAACAGGCTCACTGATTAGTACATAAATAACTCTTGTTACAAAGCTAGCTTTTGTTATATCTCAACTGCAAGTTCACTTCATCTTTACTTTATCCCAAAGAAACCCAAAGACACAAGCTAATCATCAAAATTGCTATGTATATGTTTTACGTAACTTTTATAGCTTTAGTCACCATGATATAACCCCTAATTCATAATCATCTCTACATCTTTAGCAATATAATAGGACACGTGCTGTATGTGATAGACACTTTATAAAAAGGTGATTCACGATGAGCTGTAAGCATAGAGTTGAGGGTAAAGTTTGTGTTTCATTTCGTATTTTCTTTGTCGTTGTCTAATGTGATTTACAAACATCAGACGAGTATAATGATATGCCCTTTTACCTTCAGCAACTCAAGCTTTTGCGTTCATCAGTTGTTTAGTTTCTCCAGGGCAAGACAAAGTAAGTTTTATACATAAAAGGTGAGAACACTAAACATCCAACACGAGCAGGAAGTATTCTCTTTGGATTCAACACATTGTCAGCGCGGGACACAGGCACCACCAATGTCTCATGGGAGATAAAATATTATATATATATATATATATATATATATATAATTTTGATACGAAAGAATCTGGATACTTTTAATGCATCAAAAGAACCTCAGTCATGTTCGTTTCAAATAAACCATTTATATATCTTGGTCAAACAAAAAAATGTTTAAAGCTTTTCGTTAGAGCTTTCCTTAAAGCACATTCTTTGCAAAACCTTATTTGTATTGGCATTAAAAAATAAATATGAATATTCTGATCAGACAGAACGAAGGACGCGTGGAGAAGTATATTATGGAAGACCCAGGTTCATATATGGTCATGTAAAAGTTAATGAGGATTTTAACATTTAAAGATTATTTTAAGTTTTGTATCTACCTGAGTAAAAACTCAAGACAGAATGTCATAAAGCAAATGTTACTGTTTTATTCATTGACATACACATAAAAGAAAAGGAGTTCAAACTACTTAAAAAAGGATCAATCAGTAACATTTTTAGGACCACGTGTTATGGTTTTATTATGTCAAAATATTTCAGAACACAACAGAGAATACTTTGCTCTAAGAAGATTTTATTCCAGGAATAAAGGCCCTTTAAAAAAGTTGATTAGACCGTCCATAAACAAAAATAAAGGAATTAAACTGATAGCAAAAGCAGGTATTAATAGATAACTTTCCTGTTCCTGCAATTTAATACACCATAAGATAGTCCACTGATTTATATATATATATATATATAATTATATCTATGAACACGTTACTCGACATTATTCCCATTATTTCCAAAGAAAAAAAACAACTATTAAAAATTTTTTGGTGTATTTTACCAAAAATAATTCAATACTAATGTACTTTGTATATGTGGCATGGTGCCCATCTTTCCAGATATTGAGCCAAAGCAAAAATACAGAGTACCTAGTGCTCTTAAAGTAACTCAAACACAACTGTTTTCTGTTTGATATCATATTATAGTTTCGCTTTTGTTGTATCTGAGTTGTGGCTTACTGCCCCAGCATGATTTGATGTGCTCTGATTTTATTTTATTGTGACTGTGTTGTTGTGAAGGATGAATGAGTCCAAATAATTTTTGTCGGATACCATACTTAAAATCAGCGGATCGAAACATATTGAGATCTCAAGGCCTGAGCATTTGAAAACAATTCCAATATGTATTAAATATTGTTTATGTCTAGTGCAAATTTTATTAATTACTTTAAATGAAAATATTAAATCACTTATTAGTAGAAGATTGAATTACAAAAGTGGTTTGTCTGAGTTTTCCACTTGTAATTCATTTAATGTAAAATTTTAATTAAAGAACATTATTTGCTTCTCTAATAACATTTCTCTGTATTTTGACACAAGTTAGATGATATAGTATACTTTATCTAATAAGAGCAAATCAGAACATTCAATGTATAACAGTACACACTCACTGCTTTTAACCAACTCAATCAATCGTCTTTAGTCTTTTGATATAATGCTGTCTAAGGTTGAATGCCACATTATACGACAGTAAGTCAAAGTTTACCCCTATTCTTAACCGATGTTTCTTTTACCAATATCTGACTAAGTATTTAGCACATATTAAATCAGCAGGTGATCTAAAATGTGTACATGTCTACATATGCTAGGATGTAATACTAGACGTTGAGAGTGCTATGTTAAACTTCATAAAAAGTATAATTTATTTGATTGCATAATTCCTTTAGTTGTGAAATTAGTATTTCATTTTGTAGTAATTGTCAAATATTAAAGAAATATTTCTTCCTCCAGTATGGATTGTATAGACTGAGGACAATAAACTTATCTCAGTGTTACAAGGTTTTACTAATTATATTATGCAGGTGTAAAGTTGCTTCAGTTTACTCACCACGATTACACAGTGGCAAAAATTATATTATTTTCTTTGTCTTTGACACCTTGAAAAGAAAAAGTTGCTAAATGAGGGTCTTACAATCATCTTACAAGGCTTAAGTCTTGATATTCTTAATCAGAGAAGATTTTGCCTTTATGAATTGGTATATTTGAAAAAAAAAATGCTTTCCCTCGAAAGCAGTAAAAGTGTCACAGAGACCAATTCGCATTCAACTCGCTAACAGCATGTTCACGATTAGCTCCACCATAATCATGAAAACAAACCTCTTCATGTTGTTTAATTTAGCAGAGCTCTTAAAAGTTGAAGTTCTTATTCCTAATGTTTACATCTGACTTTTTATTGAGGATTAGCTCGCAGTAGCTGTATACATGTTATTGATATTTTTTAATTTTTAAAAGTATTTTTTATGTTATTTTGACACTCATTTACATTTTCCCATATCCTCTTTAATTTTTACCAAATCCAACTCATAAAGTGTTGACATGAACTTAGAGTTAAATCTTGTGTATATTACCAATTGCTGATTTTTTGCCCTTACTAATCAAATTGTGAACGAATGTTCATTCATCTAAATAAGAAAATTCCTTCTGATTTATTCTTCATATGCTACAGTAAGAGATATATTAGTACATAATGGGATATAAAAGTGGGTACTAGCTTGGAATCAGTCAGAAATAGCTCTGAATATATTGTTGGTGGATTTACACTAATCCGTACCATTTCGAGCTTCTTATTGCTTAAAACTGAAATGTATGCCTTTATCTATGATGTCTCTGTCAGTATCATTCATAAATCGTTTTTGTCATTGCTATAATATATTTAGAAGATGGCCGATACGAAGCTCAAATAAAGTTCCGTATCGTTATGGTAAAGGAAGCCTTCCAGAGACTCAAATCAATTCTTGTCAGTGGAAGCCTTACACTAGCCACCAAGAAGAGGATTCTGGATTGTTATGTCCTACCAATATTGCAATACGGAAGTCAATGTTGGACAATTCCATCTCAGATGGCAAAGAAACTGGAACCAGTCGAGCTTTGGTTCTATCGAGGAATACTGAAGGTCAGCTGGAGAGTCTGGCAATCATGGAAAAAATTGATGGGAAACGGAACAGAGGAAGACAAAGAACAACATACGTGAAAGACGTAAGTAGATGGACAGGAACCACACGATCTGATCTCGTACATGCTGCCAGAAATCGAAGGTGGCGCGTCATGGCAGCCAACGTCCATCAAGATACGGCACCTTGAGCGAGCGAGAGAGAGAGAGAGATAGAGAGAGAGAGAGAGGGGGGGATATATATATATATATATATATAATATTTATGATGTTTAAGGTATTTGGTCGTGCTCACTGCCAAAGCCAAATTCTGGTTTTTAAATTAATTACGATTTGAAAGAAGTTCTCTTACAATAATTTTAGTTGTTCGTATTTTTACTAATTCATAAAAAGCTTTAAAAAATTATATTGGCAGTGTTGTACTTGTGAGACTGTTTACTTTTCTATTCAAGGAAGTACGTTTATAATTGCATTAAAATACTATATTCATTGTTACGTCAACGAACCACAGATTAGGGAGCTGTGGAGACAATATATATTTATTTATATATATAAATATATGTATATGTGTATATATATGAATAATAATATATATTATATATATAAAGGAAAAACAATAATAAAAATACTTTTTAAAAAAGCAATATAAATTAACAAAATAGAAACAAGCAAAGCAAAAATGTTTATTATAAATTAAATGATAACGATAATAATATATAAACAAAAAGTTAAAACTGAGTATTAATTTAAAAAA
>RDPX01000088.1:1549514-1564846 GCA_003991215.1 Morbakka virulenta | reverse complement strand
CACTCAAACGAAAATAGCGACAATTAAAATGATAATCCCTGAAGCAAAAATGTTTATTATAAATTAAATGATAACGATAATAATATATAAACAAAAAGTTAAAACTGAGTATTAATTTAAAAAAATAGTTTCGACCATATTCACTCAAACGAAAATAGCGACAATTAAAATGATAATCCCTGAAGCAAAAATGTTTATTATAAATTAAATGATAACGATAATAATATATAAACAAAAAGTTAAAACTGAGTATTAATTTAAAAAAATAGTTTCGACCATATTCACTCAAACGAAAATAGCGACAATTAAAACGATAATCCCTGAAGATTAGACAACTGTTGGATTCAGAAACAGCCCTTTTAAAAATTTAAAGTTCAAAAGTAGTTGTGAGATTTGGAATATAATGATCGATAAACCTCACATGGTGATGCGGGTACGTAAATTAATGAATAAAAGAGTTTATGTATTTAATATTTCTAAGCCTTTTGCATATACTTTGGAAGTTGCAAAGTGCTCTTGAGAATTTTCATGGTCATAATGTTGGTGCAAAGAAAAGGCGACTTACCCTGTTTCAAAATGGAGAAGGGACTAATACGTGTAGATAAAGATGACGAAGAAAAGACTCATTAGGACAAAAGGACAAAAAGAAAACAGGCAAGAAGAAAACAGGCAATCTGATGGACCTGTTCTTTGGGGTGTAAAATGCTGGCTTTGTTCATTTCCGGTTATATTCGCGAGGTGCCGTTACCTTTGAAGTGTGACTCAAAATGGAATATAACTATTTTTTCAATATAATTGACTTGGAAGGCCTGAGGGTGACATTAAAGGTAAATGCCAGTTTATTTTCTATTGAAATAGGACAAATGATATCCTCAATTGAACGTCCTAAAAATAAAGAGATTAAAAAGTCATAGAAAAATTCAAATTTGGCAAAGAAGTCTCAGTTTGAGTAATTTGAGCGAAACTAGCCATGATAGACTTTCCTTGCTCTATCAAAAATAGATATTTTACTATCAAAATAATTTTTTTACTGCTTGTGACAAAGTAGTATACCACAAAGGCCTATATAAAAACCAGGTATTTCCCTTATTCTTCAACATTAGAGGTGTAATCCCCAGAGTATACAGTGGTAAAGTACACTCAGAAAATTATACCATCATACTTCCAATTAAAGTATAATACTCTTATCAGACAAACAAAGCTGGTCTCTTTATGTACAAAGCACATGTAGTTACCATAATTAGTTTGTTTCTGTCACATGTTCAACCTGTACTGACTCTTTTTATTGCCCTGCTGAGGAATGAAGCAAATTAATAGGAGTATCATGTGTTTGCTACAGTTGGGTAGAAAATCGTACCAGCCCCAGACCTATTCCCTATCCTGTACTAAGAAGTAGCTGTTTATTAAGCATTGTAATTGCTCTAGAGCCCCCCCCCCAAACCTATCAACCTAAAATGTCTTGCGAACATTTGTTGCAGCAATGCACACATTTTCAGTTATAATTATAGTTAAACCAGTGTTGCGTTTGAAGCAAAAATCAGAATTTGGATGTGGAAAAAAAAATTTGTCCCATTCCCCAACAGCTGGCTTGCTTAGTGGAATGAGTCCCATGTCAGATGTTCTGTGTCCCTCTTCCTTCATTATATAAAAATTTTGTCCTTTATTTTTGGTATCTAGAATATCTACAGTGTCGTTACCAGCTGTTCAAACTTATGGTCGCTTGATACCTTTAACATTTCCAATGGATTATGGTTGTTGCAATAAGTATTTGGACCCTAAATTTGTTATCCTGGTACACAAGAGGACTACTACGAGAAAAAGTTATTTGAAAAGCCTCAAAAATTAAAAGCTATAAAATATATAGTGGTTAATTTTCACAAAACTGAATCAGACGAATTGACAATGTAAGCTGAGAACCGGAAATGGATAAGGCCTGCAGGCTCAGAGAATCAACGAGTTGTAATATCACCTATTGTTCTCTAATACAGCTTTGTAACCCAATCAATATAGACATTCATCACATTTATGTCTAAATTATATAAAACGCCAAAAGCTCATCAACAACAATGTGGGTGTCCCAACAAACTCAAATATGTGTATACTAAATCTTTAATAACATTAAGTTTTCAGTTTACGACCAAATCTGGATATTTTCTCCCAGCTTTTACCATGGACATTAGATTCATGGGCAATATCGTGGACTCCATCTTCATTGAAGACAATATGCAGAATACTCTTATCACTGTTTGTGCTTCCATTTGCATCTACATCAATTTCTTTGAAAATCCTATTAACATGTGCATGATGCCGAAATTGCATAGAGCTTCCTAAGAAAACCCCAGATTCTCCGAATGATACGTCCATTTACAAAAAGTAAAGTAGTAATAGATCGGATAACATGGACACTCAAATTCTACTCTGTGGTAATGCTATTTTCCATTGTAACAACTTCAAATGGTCGAATGTTGGTACCATTTATGCACGTGGTGCTGTCATAGTACCTCTTCAGTTGATTTCTCTGTAAAATCATTTAGTTTGCGCGATCTCATTGGATTGCGTTTTTTTCAGTCTGACAGGAAGATGCCGAAAGAAGAGAACTAAAATCAAATTTGTTTTTATCAATACTGAAAAATAAAGAGACAATAAAGAAATATTGAAAAACAAGAAATATTGTTGAAAACCCACCACTTTCAATCAAGGTCTGACAGGGCGGTGCCCGTCAGGCCTATTTTATCAATGATTGGGTCTTCCCAACTGGCTGGCCAAATGGCTTGTACTTGTTCTTCAAACAGTGCCAGAAAAATAATGGTGAGAAATGGCACGTGTCGCTGTGCCCAGGTTTGGCTAATATTTCTCTAGGATGGCTATTATGAAAAATAATCATTTGAGTCTACACAAAATGTAGATGTCCTCATGTGCTACAGATTTGTCAATAACATGTTCATCATATTTAAATATAGAATATAAGAACACCAACTTAATAATTAACCAGGACCACATCGATAGCAGTTTTTACAGTATATGTAAAATACTGATGTGTTTATATGTATATTTTGCATATATGTACTGTATCCTGTATAAACATTAATTTAATAATAATAATAATAATAATAATAACTGGTAATAATGATAATAATAATAATAATAATAATAATAGTAATAATAATCACTGGTTGTGAGGCGCCACTTGCAAGGTTGAAATGATGTTTCTATTTTTATTTGGTTATTTTATCTCACTCTTGTGGCTACAGTACATGTGCCTGCATTCAACTTCCCTGGCTTGTTGTTGGGCCCTGAATGTAGGTTTTTCACCCATACATCACTAGATGGTGTGTAACCACTCGATAATAATAATCTCAACAATCAATCAACAAAAAACAGGATGGCTGTACACCATTTTTTGATACCTTAGTGAAATAAACTTCCACCTCTTTTTGAGACCAGTTTGTTTCAAAAGCCATACTTCACTGGACAATACGCAGAGTGGGACTCATTCAGTTCCATACAGTTTAAAACTGGCCGCCATAAAGACTCTAGTTCATCTTTCTGTCATCATTCGCTCTTATTAAAAATTGTCAGAAAATATAGATAAAGGTGAACAACTTCTGTTAAGCAAGGGTTACCATAACGATGTGTTGAACAAAGTGATTCCATATAATTTATCCAGCTTCCAATGTCCTGTTAAACAGGGTCCCACAGTGCCCTGTTTACCCCAAACTACCCCGGAAAGGTCTGTTTTCCTCTAAATTTGAAAATCAGATTACCAGGACAGTTTCAGAATGCTATCGTGGTACTACATCCAAAATAATTTTCACACCACAGAAAATTCTTTCTTTATCTATAAAGGATGTCTTGCTTGGCACAAACTTAAGTATATTTGTGTACGAGTTTAAGTGCCGGTGTGATGCCAGGCACGTTGACCGGACGTCCTTAAGATTTATTGATCGATAAATTAAAACAACACGTATCCATTATTAAAAGAGAAAAACTCTAATTCAGCTATAGCACAGCATTTACTCAAAATCCACGAATGCAGAAAAATTTCGAGCTAAAACAGTTTAAAAGTTATTGGCAGAGTTAGGTATGTATGCCTTGCATTTAGAGACATTGGAGGCAATTCACATTCAATGTTCATCACTTCTCAGTAGACAAAAAGAATTTGTATACAGTTTTATTTTTTCAGACAGCCAATCACAAAAGGTAGCGAGCTTTTATCGATCCTCTCTTTATTTTTCAATATTGATAAAAACAAACTTGACTTACATTTTTTTATTCTGTCTTGGTCCAGTTAAGTGCTAACAAAATGACTATCGACCAAAATAAACATAATTTTACTGATGATATCTAAGAAAAATCCTTGAATGCCTTTATTACATTTTCAGCGCTGGCAAGTAATAATTTATAAACTTCTCGCTATGATAAAGAGTAGTTAATTATTATCAGATAGTCCTCCTGTCTGTACTGCATCAAAGTGATGTCAACATTTGGTTATGCTCTGGAAGGAGTTTCATATGGAACTAATGGTGCTTTCTGTTTTGATGATAAGTTTGCTTTAGATGTCACAATTTGTTAAATTTAATTTGATATTTCTGGTGAGAACACACTATCATCCATGACGTTTGCACTTCTCAATTCTCAAATCACTGTCATAAAGATGCTGTAATATGATTAGCCACGTCTTGCTGGAAATAATTATACGATCCTGGTAAAAAGTTATTCAACAACGGTTATGTCACCGTAGAGATTCCAATACGGCAATAACGTTTTCGGACCGTCATTTCCTTTTTCTGTCCATTCATTCTTTTATGTTACCATCAAAGTTGTCAAAGTAGGATAGTGTGTATGTTGTGCATATTCTAACCTGACCACTTTGATTCGTGCCTTTGTTGTAGGTATATGTTTCATGACAGCATATGGATACCTGGCAACATCCTGTTCAACAATTTCACCTTCTTTTGTTGGTTGTTCAGTAGGGCTTTCAAAAAGTGTATCACCATGGACCATAGATTTAGTTGGAACATGATCAGCATGAAGGCGATAATGCATCAATTTCATGAAAAAAATATGTATTTTTGGCAACATCACAATCGAAAATTTTTAGTTCAATATTGGTACCAAAGGCTTATGGTCTGTTTTCAGTGCACTGTAAAGATTTGAAATACTCCAGGTATTTTAACGTCCTTAGGCAAACTCATGTCATAGCCAACATTTTCATTTCTACAGGGAAGTAATTTTTCTCTGATAGTAATAAAAAACGAACAGTACTGTCAACTGGTTTTTCAACCTAGTAGACCTCTTATCATATAACTACCCCAATACCATTTAATGAACTACCACCAAAAAGGGGTGTGTCTTTACCACAGAGTAATTTGTCAAAGAGATTTCTTTTAGGTTCTTTATTGCACGAACAAGATACGCAACTGAACTCTCAGTTTTACTCAAGAAGAAGTAAAAGTTAAAGGCATTAAGGAATTATATGTTTAGAAAATTTATTTGGAGCGTCAGAATATTTGACACATCTACTGCAATAAAACACACCAAACCTGCACACAATCAAAATAATTTTTCTGGCAATGGTTGTTGTACGGCAATGAAAATAAAGCCATATATACACCGTTAGATCATAAATACCTGGCATATTTGCAATATATGACACTATTGTACAGCAAATAAAGATAGACTATATCATTGTCTTACCTCGTCAGCAGTAACCACTGTTAACAAATTAAAAATAAAGTTCAAGTCATTAAAATTTAATATATGGTGCTGCTGAAGAAATCGAAATTTTGTTTTAGCTTATACAAAAATAACCCTGTCCAAAACACCACATTGAAGAATTCACTAAGGAAATAATTAACCACAGTCAACTTCACAAGAAAAAGTTTTGGAATTATGTCAGACTATCTTCAATATGGATACATCTATTCAACAAAGGCACTTTCGAAGGAATTTTTTTTTTTTTTAGTTTTAACGTCATTTTCCCCCAGCAATTGGGGCTCAGACGGTGCCCTTCAGAGGATTTAGCAGTGAGGAATTTCTTGGCCGGATGCTTTTCCTGACGTCAGCCAATGGCTTTTTTTCTTTGTAAAGTTCCGAATTCAGCTCGACAGCTCGGGGAGTCGAACCCGGAACTCCTGGATGCTATGCAGTTGCACTAACCATTAAGCCACGGCTCCTCTTGTACAAAACATTATCGATCAATTAATGGTCTTCAGTTTAGGCAGTCACTGGATCATGAATGAATCTATGAATCTGCACTGCTCAACTAGAGTTGAGGAGTGCAGATTCAAAAAAAACAACAAAAACTTTCGAATGATGAAGTCCTTTAATTCACTCTTCTCTCACGATCAATTCTCTACATTTTCTTTTAGACGTTATCCATACTTACCATTTTTCTTAATTTACATTCTCTGTCTCATCTTGGTATCAAACTCCATTCCCTCAGAATGGAAAGTGCTATGCACATTCTCTTTGCAAAAGGGGTGGCAGAAATGACCCTTTTTATGTAAAATTAACCCCTCTTCAATGTACTTCTTTGAAACTATCTTGCCTGCGTAATGGTTACAACGAATAATGGTTACATTGAGTACAATATTCAAAAGAAATTTACGTTTCAAAGTTCAGGTGTTATAGAAGACACGCACACATAATTATGTGTGTGTATGTCTAGATTTTTTATAAAGTTTATTAAAATTAACTATATCGAAAATTAAACTCGCATTAAACAACGCAAGCTGGTAATATCTCTTCAAGATCTCAAAATGCTTTGGTGAGCTTTATCATAACCTGTACACTCATACTGTAAAAGAGAATTTAATTACCCCTGCAATTCCATTCCAAGGCGATGTTTAGCTTTCTTTCAAACTATTTTGATGTATTTTGCTGGTAAGCGTGAGGGTCAAAAAGCCTTTCCTCGTAACTGTTACCTAATTTTCTATTCAAAATTGTTCATTGGCCCCTAATAATGTCATTTCATTCCATTACTTTCTCTTTCAAGCAGATATAACTAATGTGATACTTGGAGCTTTTAGTGCTCAAATCAGCAGTCATTCGACAATAACTCTACGTTTCATTAATAATTTTAAATCTACATCATATTTGAAAACCATTGGTTTTTAGGGGTTTTTTTGTTGGGGAAGAAGGTTGCTTTTTAATTTTTAAATGCCAGCCTTTTTAATTCAAACTTACTCGATGCCTTCAAATAAAATTATGGACATTTGTTCTCTGTCATCATCTGTAGCAGTATCATAAGTACTGCTACAGATGATGCTATCATACGTGAGCAAAGAAAGTTTGATCATGCCAGCTAACAACATTTTGTGTAGTGTGAGGCTGCATGTAGTGTTTTTCAAAGTTACTTACAAATTACTAGGATGTGTTTTTCACATCATTACTTGCTGGCTACCTTTCCATTCAAATTTGTTTTCAGAGGGAGAGACTAAAAAATCAAGCTTCAAAATTAATCAACCTCCGTATACGAATTAAGGGAGATGGAGCCATGTTTCTACCAGACTGACCTTGACAATTATTTACAGGCAAACCTATTCAAGTTTTTTTGTTTATATTGTGTACCGCCTCCATCTTTTGCATTTGAACTAAAAGTTTTTCAAAGTGATTAACAGTTTCTTAAGGCCCTGATAAAAACAATGGATACGTTAATAAAGCAAATATTTAACCGATTACCATTTTGAATATCATAAATTTCAAGAATTAAAATATCTTTTCGCCGAATCATTATCTAATAATTCATTGGATAATGGTCATACCTTCCCTCTTTTATCTCAGAATCAAGGAAATGATTAGTATTATCTTTCTTCAAATTAAAGCATGAGGGAGTATTGGTATATTAGTGTCACGTCGAAACATCAATGGTCGGGAAATCTTCATCTTAGTTTACCTTGTCTTTTATTCTGTTATATATTTGTAGGCTACAGGATGAAAACAAATGGAATCTTTCAAAATGCTACATTTTTAATTCATTAGAATTCTTCTTTTAGGATTCTTCAAAGCAGGTTTGCTAGTCACAACAATACTTTTAAAGCTTTTTTTAAAATTTAACAAAGCTTCTTCTGTGATCGTATCCAGCATGCCCATTTTAGGTTTTCCTCTTCCTTGTTACCCTCCATTCCTCCTTCCATTATTGTTTATCTTTTAGAAGAGTATCTTTTCTGAGGTGATGCGGTGCCCATTTTTCTTTTCTCTCAATTATTCTCTTCATGATATTTCGCCCTTTTTCAATTCTTCTCGTTGCCTCTTCATAGATTAGTCTGTCGTTCCACCTTAGTTCTAATATTTTTCTTCACATCGACATTTCATAAGGGACTATCCAAAAATTACGTAACGCAGCAGGGTGGAAGATATGATCATTTCTGTTACAAGCTGTTACAAAAATGTAGTGGGCGTTTAATTATCCTATTGCTACATCACAAAGAATTTTCCCTTTAATTTACAATTTCCTGCCATTCGCATACAAAGGGGGAATTCTTCCTTTCTGAAGAACTTATATTTTTGCAGCATTTAACCAACCCTAGGTTTTTGTTTCGTTCTGGCTTCTCAGGCAATAAATCTTTATTCGAGTCGTGCAAAATATGACGCCGAGTGTACCTTCGTAAGAAATGGATTGAATCTCTCTGAATAACATTGAATATGGTAATATGGAAAATGTACCTGTTGTGAACGAACCCGTACTCAGACCCCTTTTATTTAACCCCCACAACGGAGAATGCTGATGACGCAGGTGATAGTGAAAGTGACAGTTTGTGACACTGGACTTTTATATCATGGTATTTTTAGTTTGGTTAAGGGTATGATTAATACCTTGACTACCTGGATTTTTTTCTCGACTTAATCAAAAGCTTAAGAATTGTTATCTTGTGTGCCAAATACATAAAATAAATGACCCAGAGACAACTGCTTCTCATTCTTTCTGCACACATGAAAAATAGATTAATAAAGAAAACATTGGTTAGGAAGGTGTCTTTGCATACAAAATGTTGTTTGACAAGTGTGTGGGTGGTACTAGATTTGTTGCGATGTGTTGCAGGCGGTAATGAGGTGGTTAAAAATGACAAATTTATGCGTTTTTAGATAATCCATAATCCTTATCCTATCAGTTTTTCTTCTCGTCATATCCAAAGCTTCAGGGTCAAATAACAGCACATTTCAAAAAAAGGCACTTTACTATAATTTTACGTAAATTCAAACTTAATATTCTTGTTACTTCCTTTGTTTATTTCAGGTTGATCATAGACATAGCTATTATCTTCATGGTCTCCCTTCTGCTGCTTTCATCCTCACAAATAATTATTTCAATGCTTCTCTAGTACAAAGTCAACAAATTAAAGATCATCAAATTAATTAACTATTATTAAAAGTAATATAATCACAAAAATGATAATTTAAGTCTTCTGAAAATTATTTTTACACTAAGAAAAAGTTTTTTGCTTACTTTGGGACGCTAGAGAAAACATAGCAATGTACACATTAATTGCCTTTCTCTATCACCTTTGCTACTGCCATTGCATTCAGATAAAATAAGTTAAAAAAGTAAGTTATCAATGAAGTCTACCCCCAGCATGTTTCGAATTCACGCCCTAAAAGAAGCCTGGACATCTAGCCCAATATATTTACCATTAAGAAACGGATACCTTGTGATAAAAAAAGTTAAGGTTACTATTCATATAAGAACATCGTTTGACATGCAATAATGTGGTTTCCTGTTTGTTGTAAGGTTTTTTTTAGCTCGGACTGCCAGGATCGAGGCTTAATAAGTGGTTTTTCAGAATATAATACAAATCAAAACATTTCCCCACAAAAACCCAATTAGAAAGCAAGAGACCACAAATTAGCCTCAAAGAGAAAAAGAGCTATAGTTCATAATGGCTGCTGATTGATATTTGTCTTTACTCCATCGGATATTACAAGGTGAGGTGATAAAATTCCATTTGAACAAAATCTAAATCCCCTCAATGTCGTGCAACTGTGCCTTTTCATTTCTATCTTCCTGATCGCTATAACAAAAAACCACCAATATCTCAAGTCCTTGTTATTCTTTACTTCAGAAACCTACGAAAAAGTGTACCTTTTCAAGTACGTTTCTTCCCATTAGAAATCTGGGAATGAAAGGTAAAGACCAAAATGTATTACGAAATAAACAATTTTAAATTCCATGCCCAACGTTAAGCATCTCTTCCGTGTGTTTTTATCTGGAGTGAAAAGGAACAAATATTTTTGGTAGAGCAGTTTAACAGACAATTGCCTTGCTTGATTCTTTCTTGTGTCTCTTTGAAAAAGTAACCTTAATGGTCGATTTCAAAGGGAAAATTGCTGGGTTTTTTTCTGTTTTTATTTAAGTAGGTTTTAAGAGGTCAAGCAATAATGAATGATGGTGGTTTAGCAGGCAAAATAATGATATGATACCTTCAACAATAAAATTGGTGAAATTGATGAATTATAGGAATTTAACCTATGTAATAAATACACTTGATACATAATTCTTTTTATATCAACACTCTACTTTTACCAACGCAACTTTCAAGCGGTCAGTTCTACAATATTTCTACTACTGTACAACTCAGAGATTTCGTGATGAATATTTAAGACGCCGTCAGAGTTAAAATGTTCAGAACATTTTCTTGTTGAACGGAGGAATTCTATTAGATGGTGTAACATAATGTGTTCGGAAAAGTATGCAAAACTTTGTAATGGTCGGATACATATAATTTTGCTAGTAATGTGAAAGAGGAAACAAAGTCAAGTATTTTGCATTCTACTACTTCCATGATAAAAATCAAACAAGAAACTTATACTGTTTGGATAAGAATTTGTTACCATTTTAAAAGAAGCTTGTATAGCTGTATATTTTCAGTCAGTACCAATATAAGGGGTCCTCATTGAGGAATGGTCCCTCAATGGAGTGAGTACTGTCAGGAGGCTAGGGGCCGTAAAGTTGCCACCATCCTCTGAACCCAACACATACTGGATTGAAAGGTGCAGATACTAACTTAAAAGCATTGTCAAGTGTCACAGGTTTTAACTTTTTTAGAATAGCATACACTCTTGTCACACTGACATAAAAAAAAATAAATAGCTGAAGTGTTCATTAACCTAAATATTTATAGCTTATCTAGATGCTTAGTTTAAACTTCTAAACATATTTCATTTAGTACCAGATATATTTTGAAAAATTATAGGAAATAATTTATGAAGAAATATATAAAGGTAACAAGCCAAACAATTTTCGAAACCAAGCTGTTATTATATATAAACTTTATCTCTTTTGTGCCATATTGATTTTGTTGAAGGTTGATATTCACTAGCACGCGTTAAGCTTTCTTAGTAAACAAACAGAAGGAGAGGATAGGTTTTATGAGGATAACTTTATGAAGTTTCCAAAACAGTTCTGCATACATTTTATTCTGACCTGATGCTGACCTGACCATTGATAACCTTACAGTAATTTCAACTCCTAAACTCCTAAATGGCTTAAACTTTCCAGATTTGGAAAATACTTTTATTGAAAATATCAAAGATATATTGTATTACATCTGTTGTTATAGTCGTGTAAAAAATACCTGAGGGAGAAAAAATAGCCACAAAAAATTCGAGATTTTCATTATCCAGCTAAATATATTTTTATTTCTGTAACAACAGAGAGGAGAGAAAGAACTTTCTATTTCTTTTCCATACATTCATCGATTTCTGACAAATTTCTGGCAGATCCAAATCCTTCTTTTTATTTCATTTAACCATGTTAATTTATTTTTAACTGCTTTGGTGGTGAATGAGATTAATCTGGCTCTCATGTTTCTATCAATTTTCATTAAATGTGTTGGAAAGAAAGCATTTCCCTTAAGATATATGGTTTCACTATACATAGAGAGAGTGTGAAGTTGCTTCCAGATCTCCTATAAAATTTCAATTGTTAATTGCACTCTGTTTGTGTGCTTGAGGATAATTTGTAACTTACAATAAAAAATTGAAATAAAAGAGAATAAGATTAAGGGTTGCTATTTGGGTGATTATAGTTTTTAAATGTCATCATTATATATAATATAAAATCTCTTTTTATTAAAAGGTAGAAAAATATGGTTTAACAGGTAACACAGAAGTATCACAGATAATTTAAAGAGCCGTTTTTTGAGAACATTAATAGTATTATTTTATATTGTAAGACATACAGGGCTATTTTCATACCTTCAGGCTAATGTTAAATATATTTTTTTCATTTTCTTATTGGGAAAGGATAAATGTCAGTGTACTTTAATCTTTTTGTATACTCTTAAAAGAGACGAGAATTTCTCTACATATATTTTTTACACGGAAAAATAATAAATACATGTATTAGTAATATACACCCTAATTGAAAATGTTGCCCTTTGTAACCGGTCTTACTGTGTACCCAATTTGGGTTCAGTCCATAAAACATTGTCTGTGGTAGTTTAATGGTTAGAATGGATGGTCAGCAGCAAAATTGTCATTGCGATAGTTGTGGTTTATGGTGTTTTGCTAAGTCATATACATTTGGCTCAATTTTGGGCAAAATCTTAAGTCGTGCTGAACAATATCCATGCTATTACTGGCTTTACCTAAAATTATGGTCAGGGCACCAAATGGCTTCTCAACATGACAAAAGAGGTAAGAAATGACAACACAAATCCCTTTGCTGCCTCACTTAATAGTGTAAAACGAAATCGAGTGGAATTTTGAATCCTAAATGTTGCCTCCCTCATTTGCGAAAATCAGTTTTCATTGCAGTATCAATCCCCTGCTCTATCATTTGATTCTACTGCATGTTTTATTATGTAATTTATTCCATCTAATACCACTTGTAGAGAATGGCTGAAAATATCACTAAATTTCTTTGCGCCCAGATGCTGCCGATTAATAATGCAGTGTAATGTGAAAACATATACTACTTTTGTAGTAAAACCCTGATATTGACCAGTCATTGCACACCACATATCCGTAGCATAACGATAATATACTCTAAGGTAATATATCTTTATCAAAATAGTCCTTAACCTATCCGAAGATAGTATTAGCCATAGATCTAGAACAAAATATAGTTCTTCTCTTATTTCACTTTTGTCATTAAAGCGTATGTACCTCAAACGTAAAGCCTGATTTCCACTTATGATACTTTTATTAATTTTTAAGGCAAATTCTTTCCATTTTGAAAATGAATATAATCTATCCATGAAATTTCAGCTCTTTTCGTCGATGCGCCTTCTTATAATAAATATACGCCTTGTTATATAAATAATACTTTGGCAATAGCCGTAAGCATATGCAGAAGACTGTCACCAATTATGCAGAAACTGATCAGAGCCAAGGCCCCTAAAGATGCTGGTATTTGTAAGCTTTGCACAAAGTCGTTCAGCGCCCCCTTACCTTCCCCTTTTGACTTCAACGCCCACTGCAGAAAGGTTAACCCACGTAGAAGTTAACATCTGTTTTGAGAAATGCCGATTTAGATTGTTGGCCTTCATATGACCTTTTAATAAATTTGATGCATATCATAAGTCTCACCATATATATATATATATATACTCAATCTACATATATATACATATATAGCTATATATATATATATATATATATGTGTGTGTGTGTGTGTGTGTGTGTTGGTAGCTGACGGAGCAACAAATTCTTTTTACTACCCCGTTCAATGTCATGGAGGTCAAAGTGCTGTAAGTGTTTTTATGGGTTTTAAGAAAAATATGAAAATATTTTCCTACATTGTGAAAATATTTTTTAGTATTTTAAAACTATTGTATCTCCCTGTGGCTTCCCATTTTACCCATGTTATGTTTTTGAATTTTNTCTACATATATATACATATATAGCTATATATATAGGTGTGTGTTTGTGTGTGTGTGTGTGTGTGTGTGTGTGTTGGTAGCTGACGGAGCAACAAATTCTTTTTACTACGCCGTTCAATGTCATGGAGGTCAAAGTGCTGTAAGTGTTTTTATGGGTTTTAAGAAAAATATGAAAATATTTTCCTAAATTGTGAAAATATTTTTAGTATTTTAAAACTATTGTATCTCCCTGTGGCTTCCCATTTTACCCATGTTATGTTTTTGAATTTTCTTAGACATATTGTATTATATGGAGTTGCCAAGCACTATGCCTCTATGGACTTCAGAGATTATTTGACCTGCCTTTTCATTTTATTTTTCCTCGATACACCAACTCATACCATAAATCGGAGGTTAATCGCCCATCAGAGATTAATCGTCTAGAGGTACAGTGACACAGTATCGATGTTTTCTTGATTAGGCATGCTGTAGCACATCAACGTACGTGGTGGATTTTCTTTTCCAATTTTTTTACTTGTTCTGTAGCTTTCCATCCATATTTAAAGCGGTCCTTGAAATAATTTGCTAATTCTATTTTTCTCCTTCCTGATTAGGTTGAAACTTTTGGCAGGATACAGGTATGTTTTTTGTTTATAAGGCACAGTTGTCAATCGAAATTAAAAATGTAGATATTGGTTCTTAAAGAAAATAACCTTCTTCAGTATTGTCATTATTATTAAATCTTATCTCTATGACATGCTTTATTTTCCTGCAATAATAGTGATATGTTTTATCCATGTACGATATATATATTTATAGATATATATATATATATAAATATATATATATGACTACAAAATTTGTGACGACCATAACGACCGCTATGTCAATTCTTCTAATGCGGGATCCTGCAATTCAAAATTAACCAACACCATGTTCCTCGTCCAACGACAACTTCTTTATACACTGTTAAATTTGATTAGATGTTTATTCCGCCCTTTTTCATGAATTCAGGTGCAATGGTTTTCAATATATTTAAGATTTAGGTATATCAAATAGTTCTTACGGTTCGTAATTATTTTTGCTGTTACAGAATCCAAGACTATGTGAAGCAGATAAGGGGCAAGAATTTCCCTTAAAATACCACTAAATCTGTTTTCACATTCTCTTCCCCAACTAAGTTTAAGAGCTATCGCACTTTCTTTATTATACTTTATTATACTTAGGTATCCCATACTTTGACATATTCTATACCTTGTAACTCAGCAAATTATGCAGTCTTTCATTGGGAGTATGACTTTTACTCCTTCATTTGCTAAGTCATAGTGTGCATTAAGAAGTTATCGAAAAACACTCAAAATCAAATCTTACTTAGCATAGTTAAGGGTGGAATATAGATTTTAAACTTTAAGTGACGTCTAGTTTGTTTTCCACACACCATTTAAAATAAATTAAGCATCAAGAAGTTTAGACGATATTTCAAGTTCACTAGCATTCTACCATGAACAGAGAATAGTACGTCATGCAGCA
>RDPX01000088.1:1526223-1544947 GCA_003991215.1 Morbakka virulenta | reverse complement strand
TTTCTTCTTTTGCTTCTCTCCACTTCTTTCTGTGTTTCGATTCAGAGTGTGGTACCGATCTGAGTCTTTATTTCTCACTTTCTGTCTTTCTTCCATCATTTCCAAGATTTCCTTTTTCATCCATCCTTTTTTCCGGTCCCTCTTTATCGGTGGGATCAGCTCCTTGGCAGTTTCAACCAGGGCTTCCTTCAGCACTTCCCATTTGCTGACTTGGTCACTTTCGAGAGCAGCAAATCTATTTTGCACTTCCACAGCAAGTGTTTGTACACTTTTGTCATTCAATGTTTTTTAAACGTCAGTTTAAGAATTAAATATTCTAGTGGTTTTAGTGGAGACATGAATATTTTTTTAGTAGCACTAATGAGCATAGTTGGCATATAGAGTATCCGTTTGTTAAATGACGTCATTGGAATTTACTCAATACCAGATAAAATTGCTGCGAAGTACATTCACTACACGGTATTGTAGCTGACGTAATAGACTAGAAAACAGTTTTTTAAATAAGCTTTTGTGCATTTTCCTACTAATTTTGATATCCTGAGCTCTAATCCGGCCTTAGTTTTCTTGCTAAACATAATATCTCTGTTGTAGATAGACACACAAGATCCAATGATGACTGTGACAGCTTAGCAGCTGTATCACAGTCGTGATACTTTCTTAGGTCTCTTTCATTTTAACTGTTTGTCTAAGGGAAATAGCATCATATCGGTTTGTAAAGAAGCACACATTTCAAACTTTGCTTGGAACTGTTAATGAATAGTCGCCATTCACTTGGATCAAATTCTTTGAGACCTAGTGCTTCAAGACGTCCTTGGACATCGTTGCAGAAAACAAATCCTCTCTCAGCTGCGAAGAACTGCAGGAACTCTTCCGCTCTTGTATGATAACCTAACATCATTCTCCAGGAATTTTACCAGTCTTAAGGCTTGCCACTCGGATGCTTTATTGGTAATATTTAGATCCTTTACTAGATCATTGACATCTTCATGGCTAAACCACTCAGGACTGACACAGTAGAATTGAAGTGCTGAGGGTTAAGACTCGTAACTACTTGTGCAAGGTGGTTCCTCTACTTTGTCAAGTTACCTAAGACCAGCATAGGCATGTCGTCTAAATGAGGCATTGGACTAATAGTAGATTTGAGGGATGGATATTGAATTTGCTGCTTACTTTTCTTACTGTATCCAGTTGTTCTAGTTAGTAAAAAATAGTAATCTGTTGTGTGGTCCAGGGGTTCTCTCCAAACCATAGGAATACCAAATCGCATTTGCATTTTCTTTCCCTTGGTTCACTGCCTGAGCTGTTCGTAACAAGATCTACCGAGTTTGTGTTGACCCGATGATTTGTCTTGGTCTCCTAAACGAATTCCGAAATATGCCAAGCGGGCTTTCCGCATAAAATTATTGCTATTATCTGTAATCTGTCAAGATATAACTCCAACAGATGTAACAGAAACATTCTGGATCATTCGTACACTTGCCCCTGGAAGTAGCCATGTCGTCTTATAAAGGAATACAGGTGAGGGTTTTTTCTGTTTTCTAAGTCTGTTTAGTGCATTACCCAGGTAAATAAATTTGTTTGACAGAAACCTGAATCACTTAATCCACATCAATCATAATTCCCCAACTGGAGGTAATAACGTACACATTGTACTAATATCTACTCACGTTTCCGTTCCGTTAGGAAGAGTTCATCACATTCTTGTAGCAGGAAGTCCTGAGTCTTGCACCAAAGCTAACAATGTGAAAGTGTCCCTATATAAAATCAACTTTGTATAAAGTAATGGAACCTGTAAGAATCTACAAGATGTATATGGCTGTTGAGCCACTATACTTCTTTACCGGGATAACATTGGTTTTGACAACCGTCAATTGTTTCGAGATGTTCATTTCAATACATGTTGACAAAGTTCACTGTTTCGGTGTGTTGAAACAAGCTCCTGAGTGGCTTTGTTCATGAATAAGGTTTTGACAGAGCTCTGCATTCATAACTAAACAGAACAGTAGTCCTTTTGTTTGTACCTGAGCTAAATTATTGAAAGAAGACGTGCAGAAAAAGTTTCCATCTTACTTGTGTACCAACTTCTGGACTTGAATTTTACAAGAAATCGAAATTTTTAGTGAAACTGCGCGAAGAAAAATATGGATGTATAGGAGAAAATCTGAAAGTTTTTTTCGACTTAGCACGTTAAAATTAGTAGGATTTAGCTGTAAAACCAAATTGAAATTTTGAAAAAAAATTGTTCCTCTTTGATATCTTTGTTATTCATGATCAATGAAATTGGTTCCTACATTATCACTTAAAAGAATACTTGTATCAATAATTTCTTCAGGAAGTAGATGCAGCACCTGTTTATTACTTACCAAACTTTATTAACCCTCGTACATGGGGTAAAACATTTAATCTCTTACAGACACTCATTTTGAAATTTTTGAATTTCTTCTTGTACAGTGACAACAGTTAAACATTTGAATTATCATGGAGACCATGACAATTAAATTAGTTAACTTTGGAATTTGCTGCGCCCTAAATTGCTGAAGGTAATAGTCTAAGAGTTTGCTTTAAAATAACCCAACGAAAGAAAATAGGAATTCTTAAACAGTCAACAAAAATACCTTTGATTCACTGACAGACCAGTTGGCAATCAGTTGCTTCAATGCAACTGTTGTCAACCTACTGGTATTCCTATAACTTATTTGACAGTTTCACAGTGACTGGTCTTTTTTTCTGCTAGAGGCATTTCAGTTGCTTTTCTTTTCAGAGGAACTTAAAAATTAAAAAAATTTATCGAATTATTTAAGATAATGACAAAATTGGGTCAGGGTCAGTGTGGGTGTTGCATATACAGAGGTAATTACAAAAAAGTGTAAGCAATGGTTGTATTGAATACTACGACAAAGTTCTTTGCAAAGAGTGCTTCTCAAGCCCTGATATATTTACTCGTAGCTCTTGGTTTTTCACGGAACAAACAAAACTCGGAACTTCTTAGCATTTAATGGAAAGAAATTCAATTTACTTTGCTTAACAAAATGCAAGGCAAATGAAGCAAATTAATGAAATCCTTGTTTTTCCAATAGTGTCTACAGAAATATTTCCTGTGTTTTTGGTGTTTCTTGTACCAAGAGCTAACAAAGAGAACAATTCAACGCTTGAAGATCTCATATTTAGAAAAACTGAATCTTTAATAAAATCGGTAGGGAATTAAATAAACGAATTTTGAATACTGTGTGAGTAGTAATTTCCAGTATTTGGTTTCCAGTTTTGAAAGCAGCTCGATTTGAAGATTTTTCTAAAGTCTTTATTTAGGATAATCATTTTGATTATTTCTTTTCATGATATTTTCTAGCATAGTCTTCAGAATAGAATAATATATTGAGAGGGAAATTTTAAGAGCTTTAGAAACCTTTTTATGCGATATCTGATTTGTTTCAGCGCATTTTGTTTTTAAACAGGTGAAGAAATCTGGGCATGGCTTGTCAATGTATCTTGCAAATATTCCAGTTGTGCATGATTCTAATGTGAACACTACTGATATCCGCTTTAGAAAGCTTGTTTTGGTTGGAGGATGTCTTTTATTCTGATGTTTATTAAAAGCACATCACTTATTTGGAAACGGAAGAGCTTTCGTAACTTTATATGTACTTAAATATAATCAGATATACGAGTAAGAAAAACTCTAACTTTACAGTACTCAGAGCTTCATGTCTTTCACGATCTTCAGCTGTATACAATTATTCATCATCATCGCATCGAGCTCATATCTCGAACTCTCTTGACTCTTGCTTTCCACTGGTCTCTGTCTTTCATGAGGCTTGGCAGATCCTCAGCCAAACAACCAGCGTCATCAGCACTACAATTATTAGATTGTGAAAGACATGAAACTCTGAGTACTGTAAAGTTAGAGTTTTTCTTACTCGTACATCTGATTACATGATAGCTCCTACGTTTTAGTGTGGTAGAGCACTGTTGCTGATGACATTTCACATTCATTTGTTAATATGTACTTATATACAAGTTTTTTTCAATGTATTAAATTCACCACAGCTTCTTACATACTTCCTACATGCACTCCAACACAAAAAATGTCAATACGTTTATTAAAACTTAATATTTTCGTTAGCACCAATTCCATAATGAATCTGGTTGATGAATCATCTTACTTTGTAGAGATTGTGCCAAAAATAGAATTTAATCCAACTTGTAGACATTCTAGTTAGTCCATGTTATCCTTTAGTAATAAACTTTTCTAGATTTCTTAAATATTGAAATCTAATTTTCTTCAAGGCAAACTAAAACAAGACTACTGGAATGAACCCCTCTCTCTCTTCTGTAGAGATTAAAGGACTTGTTTAGAAAATGTATCTCCATCATGTGTCTCTTTTCCTTTGTATATTTTATCCAATTCAAACAGAGTGTCATTATTGCAGTTCGTTCCTTTAAAGAAATATAACTGATGCAGATAATAAAACAATTAATTTAAAAATCTTCCTTGTCAAAAGATTCTTAAGATATATAGATTTCTTTTCTTATTTCAAAATCTTTCTTTCACCATCCAGTTAAAGTAATTTGCTTAATTCCCAATTCTGGTCTTATTTAGTTGGTTTAGTTTTATCATGATAAAAGCGAGTTATGGAGCATGATTCATCGGGGATTTGGTTCAAATATCTCTTGATTTCTTTGACAAAACTAAAAATTTACAATTCAAAGTTTTCCAGTATTTGTCTACTATTCAATTTGGTTCATTTTTCAATGGCTATATCATTTATTGGTGTTTATTATTTTGTTTGAAAAATTATTTAAAAAATAAGATGTTCTTTAGTATGAAAAATATACAATATTGTTGGCAATGCAAACCCTCTGCCCCCAACACTTGACACTCTCACTCAACTAATATATAAAAAATAAAAACAAAATATTTTGAATAAGACACAATGTTTGAAAAGATCTTGCCAGGTTCTGCTAACATATTTTTTCTAATTCTTTTCACAGCTCTTTTCATTTAGTGATTCAATATCTCAAGTATCCAAATTTTTAATAAGCATACCTTTTGCATCACTCTTATTAAGGAATAGATATTCAGTATATATTGTTACAAAAAAATTTCCATTTCCTGTAATAACCTTCAATGCTTGGCTTTCATATACTAAGCTGATGACCTGAGTTTCTTATCAAAAGTCTCCTTAATTCCTTTGTGAATAAGTGATGATCTTGTGCTTTTGTACTGATTGATCTCATTATGTCTCTCATTTACCTAAGGTACTTTTAGTTCTCTGTACTTAGTTCTTATCTTCTGTTTACACTAGAAGCTTTGCCCCTTTTTGACTGAAACTCCATTTTTACTTCTGAAGCTCAGAAACCTCTTCTGCAGTCCATTTCATTTTTTTGCCATTTGTTTCTTCTTTTCGATCACATTTTTCACAGAAGGCAAAGAAATCACCCTTCTGAACCTACTCGCTTCAGTCTCAATATCATTTTGACGATAACTGGCTTGAGTTACTTTATTTCAGGATGATTGTATTTTTTATTGCCGGTATTTTTGCTGCTTCTCCTCACTTCAGTTTAATTTTTGTTACCCTTAGTTAACAAATTTGGAATTTGTCCCCTTCCACATCAAAAACCAGAAAATATTTCACACTGGTAAAGAATATTTCTAACTTTCATTTCAGTGATGCAATCTGTCTTGTTTCTGAAAGAGCTCCAAGGACTTCCTAAGTCAGTATAGGTAAAAAGTATTGGTAAAATACCGTGTTGGATGTTCTTTTCTTCTGCATCACCAAGTTCATCTTTCACCTCTCATTTGCTTGCATATATGTTTTGGTCTGACACTTTTTAAACTTACACAGTTTGCTTCTTTATAATAGCAAGTACCTCAAGGGATTTTCATTACTGTGGCCTTTTTTGTAACCTGTCATGGAAAGTGCCTTGGACTGCTTTACTACTTTTTAGGACCAAAGCATAAATTTCAATTTTAATGTGTCACTCATTATTCCTATTTTGACAAACAAAATTCATTTTGAAAAAGCTCTTAATTTAAACACACTCTTGCTATATACTTAACCTGTTCAATGCAATTCCTTGTTTATATTGGTCTTCCTTAACTGAAATGCTTTCTTCGGCATCTATTTCAAATTTACTACCCCAATTCCATTTGGTTATTTTCCTAGGATATTGATTGTCTACTTCCGCTTGATTGTCTAACTTGCATTTTTGGAGGAAAATTTTATGCTCTGAATAATACTGTTTTTGAATGGCGTGAAGATTTTGCAGGCTATTTTATAATGAGCGTACTACCTCAGCAACACCGTACTGACGAGGAGCCACCTTCTGCGGAAGGGATCAGTATCCCACGATTATGTGTATTCAGTGAGTTTTGAACAGCTTTAACTCTTCTTGATATTATATAAGAGTAGTTGTCAGTGTCTTCCGCAGTGTGACTTCAGAAGCCCATCATTTTCTTGTTAGGAGATCGTCAGTGCTACTTAAACCGCAAAAGGATCCGTTGCCCCAACAAGACAGACAGGCTGGTGCTTTTCCTCGAATAACAATAACCTATCATTAAACAATCTAGAACTGTTTAATTTAAAATCCTTAAAAAAAATTATGTACCTTGGATATTAGTGAAAATGAACTACAATAATTTTTGCTGAATATTTCGAATTAAAAATCATACACTTGGCATAATCCTGCTATGGAACCAAAGGCAGAATAAATTATAACTTGAATACTTTTTATCTACATACTCAAGCCTATTAACGAGATGTAGGTTTAAAAACAACCTTGAACGATAGTATAAGCTATTACATAATCTATATCATAATTGAGCTATGTCTGTATGATTGCCTCGTTATATTTAGCCTCTTCAATCATTCAAGGAGGGAGTTTATTGAATTTTTTTTCCTTTTGTTCCTTCGTTACAAAAAAGAGACACCTCATGTGACTAAATTCAAGGCAGTTGAGGCCAAAATGAAAAAATTCTTTAAGATGGTTTGGCAAAATTACAGGTTGTTAGACGTTGCATGACAATGAAATGCTCGCTAATGATACGTTTCCTGTTTAAATGGGAACTTCCCAGATGATTCGACGCTCTAAAGTTCAAATGAGGTATGGTTAGAATATGGAATTTGAATAGATTAAACTTTAGCAAACTTTAATAAGGGCACAACTCGAAATTAAGAGCCTCTCAAGAAAATTATGTTAAAGACCACAGAACGTTAATTAAATAAAGGTGTCCCAGCATTCATAGAGAAACTACAATTTTTGTCCTATTAACTATTAAAAAAAATCTTTCTTGAAAAGAATAACTCGGAAGTTCTACAGTTATAATAATTACATCATACATTGATACCAGATCCTCAGGAATGTTACGTGTTGTTAATGCTTGACTTCTTGGTAAGCAAGGATTTTTAATTCATATCGAAATACAACAATCGTGACGAGGATGGAATAGCCTTGCTCTGCAGATGCCACCTTTTGATCGTAATAGGGTGTGTTGGAACTAGTGTAGCACCAGGGTGGAATATATAGGAATATATGGGTTTCGGATTTTCAAAGTTGCATATAATTTTAATGATAACAAACAATAACGATGATTATTCCTATATTTGGGTGGTCCTCGAATGCGAGATATATTCAGACAGCTTCCAGTTACCGGAAATGACAACGCTTTTGAAATTGCCTTGGGCAAAGTTAACACATATTTTGAGCCACAGAAAAATCAATTGAATGAAGTGTATAAATTCAGACAAGTTACTCAGGAGTCACAAGAAGCTATCGACCAGTTTCATACCCGCCTACGTGTTCTGGGAGGAACATGGAGTTCACGACATTGAATTTGAGATTTTAATTCAAATTGTGTCACATGGAACGTCAAGTCGCTTATGAAAACAAGTCTTACGGGATCCGAAAGTAAAGCTGAAAGATCTACTATTAGCAAGTAGTCAGGAAGAAATGAGTAAGTTCCAAGCTGCAACCGTAGAAGAGAAAGGGAAACCTGTCAAGCATAACGTACATGCAATCAAGAATACCAAATTTGCATCACCGAAGAGCAATCAAGCATACAGAAATTGTGGAGGAATGTTACTCCAAAACACTGGTATTAGCCCAGTCCAAAAGAAGCAAACAAACTTGCAAAAGCTGTGATAAACAGAACCATTTCGCTACAGTGTCTTCCTAACGAAAAGGAACACAAATAACAAAATAAGGCTTTTCCACTTAACCTTGACAATAATTCAGACAACAGCACTGACTATTGTCACACGATAGACCATAATACTACAAAACATCCAGTTGCTAATGTCACTATAAAGGGGTAAAGTATCAAATTTACAATAGACAGAGGATAGTCGATGAATGTACTCAATGATGCGATGTTGCTGTCACAAGGTACCGGAATCATATCATATAAAGTATACTTATAAATGACGGGTAATTGCTACAACACGTCGTTTCATCTGCTTTAGTATCAGTAGTTTTCGGTCTGTTAGTTCACTTGTTGCTTGCTGTTCTCCTGTTTTTCCCAGTTTGTTATTTCTGCAAGACTTTGTACACTCTAGTACTTTGTACAGTGTCTTTCTGTTGGTAGGAATAGCTGTTAAGGAGGGAAGTGGGTAAATTACCCTTCCTGTACCCTCCACTTTCAATGCCGAGTGCGCTAGCTATTTTAGTTTAGTTTTTACTTTGAACTACATATGGTTGTATATGCCATAATACTTTTGAAAAACTTACAAGTTGCACACCAACATTATTGTACAGCTGAACTGACTTTAAGCAAAGAAAAACAAATACAATTTGATAAAGATAAGGAAAAATGATTTAAAATATAGTGGATAGCTCAGAGAGGTTAAAAGGTAATTTTTAATTTTTGATTTACGTTATATGACAAAACCTTGATCGATATGGTATTAAAAATCAATGAATATTGATAAATTTTATAATATAATAATTACATTTTGTATCGTGGTTCTAGTAATCAGGTGTTTCTAGATTCAATTGAAGGAAAATAAAAGAACTGGATTCTCAGTGTATTCTTACGGTCGTATTCTGACAACGCACACAACCCGCGATATGTCAACAATTATATGGAATTAACCTCAAGAAAACAAATGTTAAAGCCTTTACATTCAACACAACAACAACCTCCTAAATAAGAGGAAAATTTCAGATACTAATAGGGGAAAAAAGAGAATGACTGTCACAACAATACAAAATATGTAATGGAAGATGACGCAGGTTTTCTGCCGAGTTCTAGAACTGCACACGAATTTCGACTTGTGATCTTCCATCTCAAAAGTGTCTAGAGTGATAAAACCCCGACCTAAAAACAAGAGTCAGTAGAAGATCCAGAAATCAAATAAAGCATACACACACACAAAGGTATTTAACGGTTCGAGAAAGCTAAATGAAAGACCATCAAATAAAGTTGTGTATGGACAAGAACACTCCCCCTGTCCCATAACAACACAGCGTAATAGCATTCTACATACATGAAACTGTGTGGAGAAAGCTGGAAAGCCTTGAATCACAATACCATTGAAAAATTACCAGATGAAGACCCTGAAGAAAAAATTTTATCAGTGGTTGTAGTACCTTAAAATGAAGGGCATAGGAGACTTAGTGCGAGCAGCTGATATATTAATAAAGAGAATTCGATATCTGATACCATCAATACAAGATATTAAATTGGAGCTAAATGGATCGAAATATTTTTCTAAATTAGACATAGCACAAGCATACCATTAAATGGAACTTGCATAATAAAGCAGCCACATCACAAAATTTGCTACACATTCCGACATTCCGCAGATACAGATACAACATTTTTAATTATGGAACGAACCCAGTTGAGAAAATGTTCTAACACATATTGCAATAAGTAATCAGGGGGGAGGGGGGTACTATGAGTTCGAAATAAAGCAGATGATACACTCATATTTGCAGAAAGCTATGAGGAACATAACAAAGCATTAGGAGTCTGTTTGGAGCGACTGATAGAACACAACCTCAGGGCAAATATAAACAAATGTACATTTTTGAAACAAAACCCAGAATGTGAATGTTTTGGTTTTTACTTTTTAGAAATTATAGCACAACCAGATCTTAGAAAGATAGAAGTACTTTTCAAAATACGGCAACCTTAAACAAATGGGAAATTCGAAGTTTTCTGGCTATGGTGAACTAGATTGCAAAGTTCATAAAAGAGTCTCGCACCATAACAGAATCATTGCGGAAGTTAATACGAAAATATTCCGAATTCACGGGAATAACGAACACCAGAAAGCCTATAATTATAAGGTGAATATTTCACAATTAAATCATTCAATAATCACCTATTTTGATATAAATAAAGGCACTCATTATGGTAGATGCTGGTTCGGTAGGTTCGTCAGCTATTCTAGCTTAACGAGAAAAGGGAGAAAGGAAGGAAATTGTCATAGCATGTGCAAACAGAGCGCTCACAGCAACAGAGGAAAGATATTTTCACAAACTGAAAAAGGGTTACTGGTTATTGTATGGGAGATAAAGCACTTTCATTTATATATTTATGGTATTCCATTTCTTTTGTTTACAGATATAGGCCCTTGGAGTTAATACATGTAAACTCAATAACAAAACCACCAGGACGGATAGAACATTGATTTCTAGGTTTGCAGCAATGTGACTTTCAATTTGTGTACAAAGCTGGTGCATATAATCCTGCTGACTTTCTATCTAGACACCTGATCATATCAAATGACAAAAACAATAATGACGAAGAGTATTGTAACCATTTTAATGTAACTGCAGTAACACCTCATGCAATGACTTTGAAAGAATTTTCAGAACATTTGCAGAAATATAAGCGGCTCTGTGCGTTAAAATTCCCAGTGAGAACAGGTCACTGGAAAACAAAAAAAACTAATACCATTTCTGCAAATAAAAGATGAAGTTTCAAAAGGTTATAAAAACAAAATTTTCCTTTGTGGTACGAGAATCATTTTACCAAAAGCACTACAGTAGCAAGCAATTCAACTTGCTCACGATGGTCATCAAGGGCAACTCAAAACAATGCAATTTCTGAGAGAATATATTTGTTTCCAGACCTCGGAACATTGGTAAAGGAAGAAATTAACAAATTCCTTGCTTGCTAAGGATCTTCAGTACTAAATCTCCGAGGGTCTTTAGGATCGGCACCTAAATCAAACAGACCTGGGATGGAAAGAAGATAGAATTGAGTTGACCATTTCCCTCTGAACATTATTTTATTGTAATGGTCGATTCTTATTCAAGCTCTCCTGAAGTAGAAATCTTAAAATCAACAACTGCAATTCCAAAATTTGGCAGCATTTTTACAAGACATGGAATTTCGTCAAAAATTATTTGTAACAATAGAGCACCTTTCCAAAGTAACGAATTTGCTAGATATATGACGGCACTGGGAATTATGCATAAGCAAACTACATCCTTATCCAAATTGGAATACAGTACTTTTGAAACAAAACATAAGGGGTGGGTGGGTTGAGCACAAGCTGTGACACATATCCTGCAAGGTTATTTCGATCAGAGGAACGTGAATAACAGTAAAAAATAACAGACGGGTATTGATCGGGGATGTGTCATCATTCTCAAGCGAATATCGATGAAATCAATGGATGATTATAATATTAATGGGGATTGTGATCAACCGATGTAAGAGAGGGGATTCGAGTTACCAATGAGAAGATCAACCAGAAAAAAATCCTGGTACGGCGATACGGAAGCCAAATGGTATAAGCTGTTATCACATAATTATTAAATTGTATAAAGATTTACTGAAAAGGGGGAGTGATGTAGTATTTAAAATCATAGGTTGATACCAGACCCCCAGGACTGTTACATGTTGTTATTGTTTGACTTCATGAGTGAGAGTAGATCGACATTCAGGAGTAAGCAAGGATGTTATCTGTTGTTTCTTAAATTCATATCGAAATGCAACAATTACCTTAACTTTAACCTAACAAATCTGCGACTCCCATTTTTGTACGAAATTACTTGTTCTTTTTTTTCACCTTTTATATTATTTATCAAAACATTTGCTTTCTTTCATAAACCAATGCAGGACCAAAGCTGTTGCGTTGGATAAATGTTTGTTTTCAAGTCCTTGGGTTGCATAAAATTGACATTTAAATCAACCATCTACAATTTCAGGCAGGTGGAATAGAGAATTAACTGAAATTATCGAGATGCCAAGTCGCTTGGTTGGAATATCATAACGCTTGGGGACTGCGTTGTCTTCTGTTGTATTTTACAATTTTTCCATATTCTGCAACTAACATAAGAGTCTACAAGAGTCAAATAACTTCTATTTTGGATGTTGAACAAGACAGAAACAGTGACCTATACAATTTGTATGAGATTGAAAAAACAAAAGCAAGTAATGCCGTACCTTTCATTTAAGGTCTAGACAATAAGCTCGAACAAGTCAATACAGCAAATGAACACCAACCATACCTCTATTGTACTTTTAAACAATTTTTGAAGTTAATCCTCTTCAACCCGCAAATACCTGCATTTAGATTCGATATAAACAACATCGGTGCCTTACAGACTTATAGTTCTGTTGTCAAACCATTTACAGGCTGCTATATGCTCTGAAATTGAACACAATTGTATTCCCTTGCCATTTCCCGATCTTTAGGTACATCGAACAAAAAATTTCTGTTTGGTGTAACAGTCTCTTCCACGTATGTTATTTCAAAATAGCTTTTCAATCCAAAAAGTTATCTTGAATAAAATATCGATGTAAGCGCTGTAGTGAGTGCCTTTCGAAAGCTTGATGAACGCTGGGATGACTTCTTATCCATAGTTGTGTTTCTGTATTTTCTCGTGACAAAGGATAAGTTCCCCCTAAGGATTAATTCATAGATATTAACATGACTTAAGTCTTTTCCTACACCACTATCCTAATATCCACTTCTCGTGTTTCCATTCAATTTGTTGTTTCATCGAGCTTTTCCTCAGAATTTTGTCGTGTTTGTCAAAATTGTTTGTTGTATCATGACGCTTTGATAAAAATGTTGATAATTTTTAATGACATTGTGTTCATTTTTAGCTGCGTGCTGAAGATCATGTATAGTTCAACAAACAACGATACTGGAAAATTAAGTTCGACAACTTTTCAGGGGAGGTCATAAAGAATTTCTTGAAGGTTACAGAAAGTAAGTATTCCATTTTTGGTACCATCTGAAGTTTTCTTGTGCTTACTCTCTGTATCCATTTAAAGCCACTGTGGCAATGTTTACGTACACGTCATATCTTGGACAGTATTGCTTAGTAACACTCGGCCAATATTTAACATTACACACCATAGAAGTATTTAGACACTGGACACTTTTGATGTGATCTATGTACTAACTTGTTTGCTTTTTGACATCAGAGTAATTTCTGGAAAGAGCTTTGTACTGTGTAAATTAGGGCGATTTTTGACTTTATGTTAGTTCATATCTGACTGCCAAGGTAAATATATTTTTAAGAAGAGAAATTTTAAATAGGAGTTTGTGAGTTTTATCTTTATATTGATAAAATGTTTGCGACTCCATAAAGCTCGTTTTCTGTTATTTTTGTGGTTTGTGCACTTTTTCCGAAGTCGCAGTAGAAAGGGCAAAAATACAAAATTCTGTTGTTAATAGTTCGGCAGTTGCTATTTTGCCGTAAGACGGCTGGACATGTCGAATCCTATTCTACCATCAGTGACTAGAAACTCTATTGTTCCTATTGTTTCTAACCTTAACCCTAACTCTAATGTTGTGGCCTGAACCGTGTCACGTGGCTTGAACAGATCAACCAATGAAATTTGACTTCGGGTAAAAGACGGCAGAATAGATTTAGTTGTCTAAATAGACACTTCGTAATAGTTCAAGAGAAATAGAAACAAAGTCTACATGTAATATTTCGTCGGTGATAAATTTTGTGTCATATTCGACCAGTAGCTCACCAATATTTTCTTCGAGGTCACTACTGACCGAAACAAGGCAAGTAAAATAGACCCAACGGTCTATCCTGTCTTGTATCTGCGGGCATCTTTGGCAATCACTCTTCATTGTGGACTGCTTTTTGAGAAAAAAATGCTTGCAGCTGTACTGCAAAATGTTGTAAATAAATGACGAACGTTACTTTCTAATAACCAAAATCCAAAGGAAAGTGGATTTAACGCTCTTTACTCATTTCGTACAGAACTATTATATTTACAGATAACATTAATTTGTTTATTTGGAATATTTGCCATAACATGATTAATTACTTTTGCAATAACCTCTTAGAAATTACATTACCATTTATAGAAATTGTTAGACACGATATCAATGAAAGGTTTCATGGTCTAATCGTTATTGGGCATAAGCTCTTAAAAGAACACCGCTATTAAAAGAATATATACTGAAATAACTTCATGTATAAATACGGTTATCTTATAAAATTTGTTATAAATTAATCTTACAAAAGTTACTTATATTTTAGAAGTATTTATTGCAATAGATGTAAGAGCTTTATCATGTCATGAGTCATAACCTTATGACTCATGACATGGTACAGCTCTTACATCAAGTGGCTTTCTCTGAGTCCAAAAAGTTCAGAATTTTCATGATCTCTTGCAATGTTAGTAAATTGCGGGAAAATTAGATATACATTAGAATTCATCCATCTCATTAACGCTCATCCTCGAGTGGATTTTAGCCTTGATGTGTGGTGACTCACTTGTACATAAAAAAATAAACTTTAAGAACTCATCCATATGCAATATGTGAGGATATCAAATTACAAATTTCACGCAAATTGTTTTCGACCCATTGGTGAAATCAAGACATGACAAGGTTTTAAATTTCAAATTAACACGAAAATGTGAAATTTAGGAACATGAAATGCATTTAAACATCAGAGACAGAAGTATGGAGTTAGATACCCATACCTAGAGATTCGTAGTTTTTTCACAGTGAAATTTAGGCCACAGGCAGAGGACACACATCGTAATATATATCCTGGCCATACAATGGAAGTAAAATACTTTTCTGTGCCAGCGCTAAACCACATCTGCATATTTTATTTAAACTAGAGATGAAATAATAAAACAGCTCTCAACAGATTGATGAGCAGAGCCAAACAAATAGGGAACAAAAGAGATCTGAAAAATTAATCTGGGAGGGAAGAGGTTGCATATGCAAGCTACAAGAGACCAAGAATCAAGTCCTAAAGAGAAAGAAACGCTCTGCTTAAACCAAACCTGGAGATAAAAAGAGAGTTAAATAGAGCTAATGTCAACACTCTCCAAAGAAAAAAAGAACATTTCTTGAGGACCAGTTGGTTTTTGTTCCTTTTAATTTAATTTATTTATTTATTTTATTAAAATATTTGAAAAAGTTGCCAACGTTTATATTATTAACGAAATTTGGCTTGCATTGTATTTATATCATAATTAAGCTCTGTGTGTGTATGTGTATGTTTAAAAACCGACACTACGAGGTTTGTTTGATATTTTATAACCAAATTTGGCATACAGGAAGAATAGTAAATTTGAGGTGGCCTTATGAACCCAGTTTTTTCTCTGTGTTATAGACATCATACACGAGCATACATTTTTGGGAAAATAAAAGAAATCTTTTTAATAGATTAATGAGCAGTGCTTAAAAATGTAAGAAGCAAAATCGAGTTTACAATCAGGGCAGTTCTTTCACAAGAGGCTAATGTCTAAAATTTCTTTGGGTCTCCTTTTCAATTTCATCTCTTTAATTATCAATATTTCTTACAAACATAATTCGGTGTATAGAAATATTATTTCTTGCTAGAGAAATACAATACAACATCAAGGAAAACCTAGAGGGGCCACCTTTCCTTCTGGCTTCATCAGGGGAAAGGTGGAACAGAATCACCAGGCTACTTGATGAGAGGGCTGCTACTACTATTTGCAGCAATTATATTTGTCTGAATCTGATTTGTATTTCATCTATTTTTGGAGGGTATATAATTTATATTTTGAAATGATACACATATCGGTCTGCAAAGGTCATAAATTTGAATGACCTGAAGTGCGAGGAGAAGTACTTGTATCCTTTAGCAAAAAATAGCAAAGCTTGTAAATAACGCTACGAATGCATTTGACAGACTGACATAATTCCTTTGCATGAGGAACAGCAAAAGAGGATTTTATGTTATGGATATTGCCTAATTAACAATGTATTTTTATACTTACTTATGTCAAAGCAACCGGAGTAGATAGATTTATTTTGTACTCGTATTACAATACTGAGTGAAAAAGTTATTTTCAGAGGTAACTAACAGTTTAAAACTGTGAAGCTCACGAGGTCTCGCTCAGTGAGAACAGTAAGAACTAAAATTGTTCATCAAAGTATGACCATGTATAAGATAACTGAAAGCTCAAAAATAGAAATGAAACAAAAATTTTGGATTTAGTTATCACAGCTCCAGAGCTGCGAATGCCTGTTCATTTTAATATTTCACACATCATGCAATTAAAACACACACTATTTTTTTATAAACAGTAACACAGTTTTTTAATACAGTTCTTCTTTTTCTTAAATGCTTTCTTTGGTTACTGGCTGAAGCATTTATTTTGGTTTTATATTAAATATTATTCTTATTTACTTTTATAATCTTCATACAAGGGAGGGATTTCTATCATTATATGCTACGTTAACTTTTTCTTCTTCTTTATCTTTCGGCTGCTCCATGTTAGTGGTCGCCACAGTGGATGATACACCTCAATTTTGTGCGGTCGGCAGCATCTTTCCTCCTCACTCCCATTCCCCCCATACTCTCTTTTATTACATCCATGTAGCGTCTCCTTGGTCTTTTCTCTTTCTCCTCCCTGCCAGATTCATGTCTAACAACTATATGCTAAGTTAACAATAAAGACAAAATCTGTTCCATTCCCATTTGAATTCAATCTATAATTGTTTTGTAAAGAGACTCCCTTCAATCTTTTGTACAGCGTTTAATTCAGTCTTCTGAATGTGTTACTTTAACTTGCTTCACATGTGGATCTCATTCTTTAGTATGCCTTTTTCCCACGTACAGATTAGTATATGCAGACCATTCAATTAATCTCAAGGATAATTTTCTCACTTTTTTCTTGACGATGATTTACCGATGTGTTAACGATAACCGATTGGATTACGAGGTACAAATTCGTCCTGCCCTTTAACACCTGATGACTATTTTTTAAAATACGGTTCAGTAATTCAAAGGCTACGCGTTCTCTGGAAATATTACTTCAAATCCTTCCTTCTTAAAGTTTTTCATTTAAGTTTGTTGTCTGCTTGTTAAAAAACTACACGATATGTCTCTGCATCAAATAATAGTTAATAAATCATTGTGATAAACTGTGCCAAGTACCACCAGAATTCGGCACAAAGTGGCTGAAAACACAACCAAACACCCTGACCATCTTTTCCTGAAGGTACCATTTCTACGGCTTTTCTATCAGTTACTAGTATGACGTCTGATGAACACTTTGCAAACATGTGTTATGCAATAAAGTTGAAATTACGTAATGACACATTTTTGGCATATGTTCACATATTGCCTTGGGGGATTTGAGATGCTCAAAGGGTCTAGTGATGTTCTATCCAATGTTTATGTCGTTTATATTAGCGACATCTAGCGGTCGATACGTAAACTTGATGTCCGTTGACGTACTTCAGTCGTGTAAACTTATCTGTTTCGATGAAACATGTACATTTACATGTACAATACATGCATAAATATATTGAATTCAAACTTGAGGTCAAGGACAATATGCATCGTGTCGTACATTTCCTTCATGACAACAGCATGCGCGATAGGAATACTTGGACTTACATTCCCGTTGCGGAGCAGCACAGCTTTCAAACTTGAGACCGGAGAATTAATGACTAATCGCCAGGCGTCTGGAGTATACTCGATATCCATCGTGCTCATCAGTCCAACAACATCGACACATTGATATACAGGGTTTGTCATTGAGAAGAACTTAACTAATTCTTGGTTGCGAGTGCGAAAGGCAGTTATCCGCGTTGATGGATCCGGCATGTTCCGGTCATTGAGCCGTGATGCAAGTATTGCTGAGCGCTGCTTGGAAAGCATCCATTCATGCGCGTGGTCATTGAGTTAGGGTTGCGTAATGAGGTGTACCTTGCTGTCAGGGGCTTCATAGCTGGATCCAGATGAAGAATCGCTGGGGTCGGGGGTTGAATGTTGAGTGTCCTCCATTCGTGAGGAGCCAGGTACAGGCAGGTGATCATCATGAGGCACTGATCGAGTGGCAGACCTAACTACTGCATAGCTCGTGACTCTCCTCACTTTCCCGATTCCATGGGTAAACTGAGTCAAACTCCCTTCGCCCAGCGATGCAGTCCTCTAAAGTATGAGACACAAAAATTTCGAGGAGCTCATGTCTTATCCAGGTCTGGCTTGCAGTCAAAGTATTTTTCATAGGCATAGACAATAACATTGGAAAACTTCCTACGTCGAGATACGATGGTAAAATTCTGGCATGCAATTCCTATTGACATCAAAAACTTTATGCCTCTCGTCAGTCATGAAGCAGCTTCTGTTTTTGCCAGCTTACTTATGGCTTTATCATACTTTTAAAAACTTACTTTCATTGTGCTAAAAGAAAGGGTTTTAAAGGTATTAAAGTTGTAGGTTATTTGTCACCTAATGAAAGTCAGCCCCAAATTTTTTTTCACTCTAATACCTTTAACATAGTTTATTCTAAAAA
>RDPX01000088.1:1488849-1520188 GCA_003991215.1 Morbakka virulenta | reverse complement strand
ATAGAAGCCTTAACAACTGGCTGTTTGGAGTTTACTCTTAATGCTATATATATATATATATATATATATATATATATATTAACTATTAGTCGCCGCAGACAATACAACGAACTTTTACAAACTGGAACCATCAACATACAATGACCTACTGAAACAAAATATAACTAAGTCCTACAAGAAAGCGCAACCTTGCACCACACAAGACATTCATAACGAAAATAAATACATTGCTTCAAGACTCGGAATTGACGATAGAGTAGACGCCACAGCCAACAAAGAAGCCTTCATCACACTGAAAGACCACAAACCAAACTTAATCAACCGCCCCACCTGCAGACTAATCGACCCAACTAAAAGCGAAATAGGAAAAATTAGCAAAAGTATTCTCGACAGGATCAACAACAAAATCATTACCGTAACCAACCTCAACCACTGGAAAAACACATCTGTCATTACTTGGTTCAAAACGATTAAAAACAAACCAGATCGCAACTTTTACCCATCAATTAGCCATAGTCTACTCAACAAAGTCCTTAAATTCGCCTCGACTTACGACAACATCACAGCTCAAGAAAAGCATATCACCACCCACGCCAAAAGCTCAACCTTAACATACAACGGACAACCCTGGCAAAAGAAGGGAGACAACACATTGAAGTTACCATGGGAAGTTACGACGGCGCCGAAACATGTGAGCTGGTCGGAAGCTTCCTACTTTCACAACTGCAACACCTGGACATCAACATAGGACTGTACCGTGATGACGGACTTGCAACTACGAGCGCAACCCCAAGACAGACAGAAATTATCAAAAAAGAAATACGCCGTACATTTCACGACAACGGACTACGCATTACAATAGAGGAAAACAAACAGACCATCAATTTTCTCGACGTCACCCTCAACCTACACAATGGCACCTACAATACCTTTACGTAACATGACACTACACTCCAGTACGTTCATCGAGAAACCAACCACCCACCAGTAACTACTAAAAACATACCAGACAGCATCAATAGACGACTATCATTACGTTCATCCGACAAAGCATCCTTCAAACAAGCAGCACCTCCATACCAAAAAGCACTAGACGACAGTGGATACAAATACAAACTACACTATGAACCGACCCCAAATACCAGACGTAGAAACAGAAAACGAAACAATATACTTTGGTACAACCCTCCATGCAGCTAAAACGTCAGCACCAGTATCGGACACAGATTCATCACCCCAATCGACAAGCACTTCCCTAAAGACCACATACTACGCAAAATCTTTAACCGAAACATCATCAAAATTAGTTACAGCTGTATGAACAACACAAAACAAATCAACGACATTCACAACAAGCGCATTCTTAACTCACAAAAGCCAAACGACACCGCTACAAACACTACTTAGAACAAAAAACATGCAACTGCCGACAAAACAACACATGCCCACTTAACGGCAACTGTCTACAAAAATCGGTTGTCTACCAAGCAATCGTAAAATGCAAAAACAACAACACCACTGAAACATACATAGGACTTACAGAAAACGAATTTAAAACCAGGTACGGAAGTCACGTCGCATCTTTTCGACACAAAAAATATAGAAACTCGACGGATCTCAGCAAGTACATCTGGACATTAAAAGACTGAAATATAGACCATACAATGTCTTGGAGAATCCTTTCAACAAACCGACCCTACAATAACACAAACAAAAGATGCAACTTCTGCATCAAAGAAAAATTCCTAATTATTTACCGCCCACGATTAGCCACTTTAAACAAAAGGAACGAACTTGTATATTCTTGCCGCCATAAAAAAAAACCTTTTGTTAATGAACACTTAGGCGTACCAACACCAGTTTTCGTAACAATCTTCAAACTGCAGTTTGAAGATTGTTAAGAAAACATGAAGCTAGTAGTAACTGCTAAATTTGTCTAGTTATTTTGTATACTATACTGGATTTATAAACGCTCTGGAAACATTGAGCACTCTTAGTGAACATTGGCATACTTTACTAATATTACTATATATATGTATATATGTATATTTAAGATATGATAAGTTGGAAAGAATCAAAAAACTACACAAGCCATTTCGACAAGCCTGTTTCGTGATTTTATTCACTCTTCAGGAAATGTAAAACTAAGTTTTAGTTTGTTTTAAGAGTGAATAAAATCACGAAACAGGCTTGTCGAAATGGCNAACTTCTTAAGCTGTGCTTGCTCCGGCAACATGGCCTGACAGTTATGTCTCAGAAACTCTGTGCTGCACTGATGAACCCACAAAGGGCGAAACAGTACTGTCTGTAGCTTGAGTATTTATATATATACATATGTGTGTGTATGGGGAAAATGTACAAAAATGGTCAATTAAAAACTTACAAAATGTTAGTTGCTTTAAAAGTTTTTTCTTGTTTAATAAACTTGATAGTAAAACTTTATTACAAATATATAAATGGGGTATGTTTGCTCACAACTTGGTTAATAGTATTTAAAAGTTCCCAAACAATATTTTATTTCGCTTCTCTTTCTTGTGACTTGTATTATCATAATAACAGTACAGCATGACTTCCTGAAATTATTAATCTTTATCGGAAGAAAAACATCCATTAATCTGCTTTACATATCAAAGATAGATGACCAAGTCCACTTTCAAATATTCCAGATCAGCAGCAACAGCGTCCTATCTTCCAAGTAAACTTGCCGCAAAGGATAGAATAACTTCACATCAACAACAACTAAAGCTGTATATTTATATATTCTAGTGTTGATCATAATGATATGAGAGAGTTTTCTTTAAATTTCCTCAAAGCAGAACGACTTGGAAAGATTCTTCGGGATTAACTCCAGCAGTTTCCTGCAGAAATTGTTGCTTGAGGAGCTGTGGCTTAACGGCTAGTGCAGTTGTATCGTAAACAGGAGGTTCTTGGTTCGATGCCCCAAGCAGGTGAAGAGAATTTTGGAACTTTACAAAAGAAAACGACATAGGTTGGCGTCGGAAAGGGCATTCGGCCAAGACGTTTTTCACTGATAACACAAAAGTCACTTTCAAGGGCACCATCTGAGTCCTAGTTGCAGGGGAAAAATGACTAAGAGTTTGGCTTTGGCTATTTTCAACAACAATAAAGTCAAAATCACTAAGAGTACGGAAACAGTCGTCAATTTTTAAACATTTTTTATCACACGCTGCTTTCTGCAACTTTTAGCCTTTGGGATACTTTTAGCTTTTAACTTCATCATAAATTTCAAAGCATGAAATATCAATAAAAGAATAGTAGTAAAAGCAGCTTTGTCATGTAATTCTGTGGAAATTATACTCTATGTCTGAGATTTAATCATCACATTTCTGACATTTTTTCTTAATACCGTTTCATTGAAGTGAAAAATTCAGGCATATTCATGACCGAAGCTGTCACTTTGATGTAAATTTATGCCTACAAAACCCAAAGACAGATTATGTTAGTGCACGTTTCAGCTATCGAGTCTGAGGATAACCTTTGGGCTGTTTTATTTCATTTTAATTACTTCAATGAACGTATTTCTCATCTAAATGACTTTGGTAATCTTTACTATTTGTTATTTTGATTTTAATTTTTCTTTAATATGATAGCTGTCATATGTACTAACTGATCTTTTGTGAGCAAGTTGTTTAAATCAATCATCCTGTAAGCCACTTAAATGTTTAATTTGACTAAAAATACTGCTAGGTAACCAAAGAAGTATTCCGAAAGAGAGTGTCTTCCTTAGTTTGTTGCTCACATAAATTAAGATAAATATTTTCAAAAGATGGAACATTGCAACAACAGCTATGGATCGAACCAAAGTGTTCTGAAATAATTACCTTTGAAATATAAAGTAGAGCATTAGGTTACTCAAACATGAGACGCAAGGAAAAATCAGATTTAAAGTCTGTGAATGTAAAGACCTCCTCACTTCAGAGGAAAATCTCAGATTAAAGTTCATTAGTTATGTATTGGGCATCCACTGTTTAGGATGTCGTAAGTGTCGGAGAGTATTTAGATACTCAGCAAACACATTTAAATTAAGAACGTTATCAGACATATCAATGTTACTCCAACAGATTTTTATGAAACATGCACTCAATACAACTGCATATTTTTAAAATTTCAACATTGAGAAAAGATAGAAAATATTATGTCATTACCTACTTGGATTATTAATATTTTGTTTAATGACTGTATATTTAATCATATTTAATTATATGTAAGACCAAAAATGTCATTTTTTTATTGAAAACTTTGTCTATCAAACTTAACGACATTTCATAAAAATTGAAGAAGTATTTTTGGTTACTGGTACGATAATTTCATCATCGGTTTCAAAGGTTTTTTTCCTTTCTTAACTAATTATTCATGAAAAAGAATGAAGCTTGGCTTTACCTAGCTATGTTCTATCATAACATAAATTTACCAAGTAAAATAAACCTTTCCCCACTACACCAATCAATAAACTTGCTATGATATGTGAATTGGGATAGAATGAAAAAGCACTCAACTTGATTAAACAACTGAAAAGGAATGATTACTTTGCTGAAAATTTGAAAGTATTAATCTTAACTTTTTTTTCGTTTGACAACAATAAAATTACCAATGAATCTTTGTGTACCTAAAAATATGATTTTGGTTTTAGTCAAGTTATTTTGGTGTACGAATATTAATCTCAGTGAGAAAAAGAGAACAAATTTAAAATATACTTTATTAATAATAGTGTTTATAAAAGCTTATTAACTTAAAGATGTTTAATAATAGTAATATGTTAAACTATTACATTATTAATATTTGGGGTAATTTACTGTAATGCATACCTGATGAAACAAAGATCCAATTATTTGGATATTTTTTAATTTTCTAGATGCATGAAAGAACTTTTATCATTTCTAACTTTACTTGCTAGAAAAAGTGTACCCCTATTTAGTATAATGTGGAACTAAAGATCGGTGAACGTAAATAGTTTTAGGTATTTTGTAGTGAAATTGCAATACTTTTGCATTTGTTTCTGTAAAACCTAAAAATTTTCACTTTGGACATTCACATGTCAATTCTCTTGTTTTAGTTCAACCAAAAACAGGTAGTAAAGAAACAACTAGTTCAATTCCTCTTCTGATGGCAATACTTTCTGACTTATCTCACTAACCCCAATACGCCAGAGAGTATGTATAAGCTGATACTCTCGTCTAAAATTTTGGCCATGAATTTTAGAAAAACAAGAAATTTTTCATATAACACCAAAATTTCAATGTATATCATGAAACTAGTGTGAATGCACCAGTCCTAGCTGTGAATAAAATTTTCTAATTTAAATATACCCTTAAAACTTGGTATGATATGACATAATCTGATCGAACCCAATTAACTGAAGAATGAAAAAATTTTATGATCAACGGTGACAATATTAAGCAATATTGTTATTAAGTGTATCTCAAAGTAAATAAAAAGATAGAAATGTTGAATGTTTTTAGATAGTTTTAAGGGAGACCTTCAACTGCACCAGCATGAAAGCGAGAAAAGAGAGATAAAAGGAAAAGGGAAAGAAAGAGAGAAAGAAAGAGAGAGATAAAAAAGAAGTATAAAAAAGTGAAAAAGAGGGAGAAAGAGTAAAGGAAAGAAAAAATAGAGAAAGAAAGAGACAAAAAGTAGACGTATTTTTTACTTTATTTAAATAAAATTCTTCGAAAAGAAAACGCCTTCTGCAAATAAACATTCTAATGCAATAGATGATTGAACAACCCTTAGTATTGTATGTGGTCTTTTTCCGAAGTCCTTTTGCTTAGTTATTTTTTGTTTCCTCTTCTTAAAATTACTACTGTTACTACTACTACTACTACTAGTAGTACTACTACTACTACTAGTACTACTACTGCGACTACTACTACTACTACTACTACTAGTAGTAGTAGTACTACTACTACTAGTAGTACTACTACTACTACTACTTTTACTACTACTACTAACATTACTACTACTACTAACATTACTACTACTACTACTATTACTACTACTACTACTATTACTACTACTACTACTACTACTACTACTACTACTACCACTACTATTACTACTACTACTACTATTACTACTACTACTACTACTAGTACTACTACTACTACTACTACTACTAGTAGTACTACTACTACCACCATTACAAAATAACACAATTACAAGTTAATATGATCATTACAACAATAGTAGTACAAGGCATTGTAGCAATGAAAATAAACAGGAGAAAACGTGTTAATTTGCTACTGTCTGATACTCTTAAGATTATATTTTAAAACTATTTATGGAGATAAAACATCCTGTTAACTATTGTTATATAATTTGTATTTTGTTGTATTTTCACTTTTTCAGATTTCGAAGGAATCATAGAGCATCCAGAAAGTTATCACTTATTCTCATTCTCAGCTTTAAAACAAATAAATTTAAGGCTAAGAAAGCAAGCTAATACTCCAAAGATGTTGATGAAGTACTATGGAGAGTACAGTACAAGCGCTCGCGCTTCTCTGTGCTTTCCTTGGATGATCCAAAGTCAGCCATTTTCTTCTTAATATATCTAAAGTGGCCATCCTGTGGCTGTAAATATCAAGCTGTGGTCTTGCAAATTGAAGCCTATAATTAATTTTAAAGGGAGATAGGAGTTTGTTTATTATCCTCTTTCACGATTCCAATTCCTCCTTCTTTCATATGTTAAGGTCAAAACAGCCTCTTCAACAGATTTTGAGCAAGCTTCTGTATGGAAACGTTTGGTAAATGTATCATCTCTTGTCCATAGCTTGCTGCATTGTTTTCATAATAAGTAAGACACATTGTCCAGCTACGTTCCACATTCATTTGCAAGACGTGCATAAGAGGAGCAAATAAAATTCCAAAATTTGCACTTAAGTAATTTGTATTTATAATGGGTTAAAAAAGAAAAAAGAATGTGGGAATAAAAGAAAAAGGTCTTTTTTTGCAGTTTGCAACAAAAAAAGATTTTCATGTTATCATTACCTTAAACAAAACGTGTATTAGAGCCAAATCAGTTCAAAATACAAGCGAGATGTCATGCTTAGATGAAATATTGTGACCAAATATTTTCATCGTTACAGCACCCTCTTTCGTCATGACCACATGATATGGTTGTCGTAGGACAGTCAATAATTGTTAGTAAATCCTTTATGGCAGCAATCTAACGGTCTACACAAAATCGATTTACAATTAAAATTTTTGCCAAGAATGCAAAAGTTATCATTTCAGTAAATGTTTGGAGTATATTAGGGACCGTTTCCTGCTCATTTTCATTTATCTATGGTAAAGCAAAGAAGCCATACTTCAGGAATCTGCTTTTTCAAGTAGTCCTTCATCTCCAACTTCTTCTCAAAGGTACACTTTAGCGCAAATCAACCTACCTCTTTGGAATCTGATAGTACTTTGTAGCCATTTCTCTCTCCATCGGTTAATGAATAAACCTTGAGTTGGCAATGACATTTAGGTGAGAGCCTGTCCACACCCCAAGTACAAGAGATTCAAATAATTCCTAGCTGACGTAATCTTCACCTGGACTTTTGAATTTTCAGCTTGTGGCTCTGCGTTAGTCACTGTATCATTTCGTTCAATTTTATGTAATTTTCTAGGTGGTATCAGAGTCCCATTATTGTAGCACTGCGCCTGAAGTGGTTGCAGAAAAATTACACTTCTCTCATTAGTAGTCCTCATCCTCTATTGTAAAATGTTTCCAAATTTGTGAGTGAGGCATTTTCCGAGAAAATATTCAAAACACATTCACTTCATCTTACATATGCGTTAAAAAAGGAAGTAAAAAAATAAATGGTATTCTTGCTCAGCTAAGCTACATGTGCTTTGTGTCAGCTTATAAATAGTGATTTCATCCTCGCTCTATTGTTTTTTTTGCATAAAAATGGCATGCCAAAAATATTGCTTTAGTAAAAAAAACCCCCAAAGAATGGACCCAGCTGACTTATTCTATAGGCTTTCCTTGGTTCAAGCACACCAAATGTTGTTTTCATTTGTAAACAGATTAATCTCTTTATAGACGGATTTTTTGATAAACGGCTATTATTTTGTCCTTGATAGACTGTAAGAATAAAAGTTCTCTTTTTTCCTTGAATTCCTTTAAACAATAGGCATAAGAAAAGAAGAAATGGATAAGTTCAAGAAAGCAAGAAATTCCAAAAATATTCTTGGCTTGAAGACATGGCGCCAGATTACCATTTTACTGGAAGTATTCTATCTGAATAAGACCAACTACGTCTCCACTTGTGTTTCATTTCACATGTGTTTTTTATATCTAACCATCAATGAGAGAAGCATTATTTTTATAAATTTTATTTAAGGTCTATTTAAGAAAGCTTTGCATATAACCTAAGACATTACTACGACATGTGTTTCACTGTTGCAATTAGTGGAAAAAAAATCACACTTAAAACTTGAAAACTGTGAAAAATACTATAATACAACCTTGCAAAATCTTCGTAAAAGAGCTGATTAAAGTATCGTGTACACAAATGTAAGATAACAAAGAATGCAAAAATACATAAATGATGTATGTTACCGATATCGCTATGAGTTAAAGCGTATTTGGGTATAACAATGGAAATCTTGATTCTGCGATCCAATTACGAACAAACTTCTTTAGGTTTATTCTCTTATTTGGGTCTCCATACAAATCATTATATCAACAGCTTCAGACAAGGAAATGTACGTGTTTAATAAATGTCAAAAAAAGGCTTTTTGACATTATTTGAATAATAACCTCTTGATCTGAAAACACTCCAGTCGCTCAATACTTGGGATGCTTTAGGCTACATTTTAGTGCTTCCAGAGAATATTGCAAGGCGGACTTCGTGTTAAACACGCAATACGATTGATATTAAACTACAAAATTCTTAATCTTCCTTTCAATGACTGTTTTAATTTTTCTCCTTTTTTACTTTGGGATATTAACTATTTTCTTGTTGATGATTAATAACACCTTACTGAAACAAAATTAAGGTATCATAATCTCTTTTTTCATATTTCATTTACCGTATCAAAAATTTGTCGTCCCTGAAAAACTGAAATATATATCAAATTTCTAAAACTTCTTGAATGCTCAAGAATAAAAACAGCATAGGTGTAGGACTAACAGGTGGTCATATTATAGCGATTTCACGAGCTAAAATTCATTAGTTGCATAGGTTTGCAACCTCGCAGCAAAAAAGCAGTAAGAGGCAACTTGTTTAATGAGTCAAACCACGCAGAATGAGCCAGTGGCCAATGAAGCGTTTTGCCCTATATAATAGTAATTTAAACTTAAACTTTTGCACAGTTCAAGAAGTAGCTTCACTAAATAAATTCTATTTTGTCACGCTTTATTGTTCAGTTAATGGAATTTCTAATTATTTCTTAATGTGCAATATCGTGACATAAGAAGTACTATATGGTGTCAGGGTAAGAAAAACATATAAACTTTAACTATTAAAACCACCCATATCTAGCTGTAAATCACAGCTTTATACAGACTATTAAAGCTCTGTAATCATCTGTGTCATCAACAATGACTGGATTTGTTTACTGAAACTGGATTCTATATTCCATTTTGTTCATTTTCCCTCCTGCATTTCACAATGTACTCATTATATTAAACGAATCTGTTTTATACAATGATGGACACATTTGGAAACACACTTGGTATTCAGCCAACAACGACTGGTCAGACGATTATTAAACTAATTTACAATTTAACAGTTTTGAGTGATGATCTAAGGGGAAATGGAAAGAGGAAATGGGTGGATAAAGAGATTTAAAATAGGGAAAAAATATAAAAATAACGCCATATTTTGGAGCAAAACTGGAAATGTATAGAACATTTCAGACTATAGAAAAACTCCAGCTTATAAAATACAATTCAGAGTCTACATCTGTTAACACTAGATAAGAAACTGGTCATTTAATGACCTTTTTAACCCTTTTCAATGGGTTAGGATAATACAAGTCTTGAGCCACTTAACTTATGAAACTGTGAAGGAAAGAAAGATAATAGAAAGGAAAAAATGTTAAGCCAAGAGATGAGTTAACCTTTAATTGAAAAAACATTCACGTCATCTGAAGGAGGATAGCATTTAGAGGTCAGAGAGTTCACAGGCTACCCCTCCGAGGAAGAAACCCACTACATTCATAAAAAGATTTATCATAACGATGGAAAACAATCGCATGAAAATAAAGACGTTAAACGAAACAAGTGACACGATAAACAAAAAAAAATAAAAAAAATTGAGCTACCACTAAGCTTAACTCCAAATATAACTGATTACTTGAAATCGAGACAGTTACAACAAGGTTTATATAAGAGGAGCATACCTTTTTGCTTGTGTTTGTTTAACCTTGTTTTAATGTAATAAAATACATTGTTTTCGATTTGCTTTGCTATTTATTACTTTGAACCTTTCTCTACAAGCTTATTATTAATTCTGAAATCGTTACTCTTACATTTTTCAACCATTATTTCAGTTCCCTTTAACTTCTTTCAGTTTAAAAATTAACAGTAATATGAGATGGTTTTTTTTTGCTTCAAGCGTTTTTCGCTTTTTTTATTCGGAAAAATTCACCTCAGTTTAACCTTCAACTAATCCTTCAAAGGTATTTGCTAAAGATTGAGTATTTACTTAAATGTAGAAATAATCTCGTTTAAAGCAAGTAAGATATGCTTTCTTTAAAGTATTAATTTACTAAAGACAGTAATGACACTCTCCTTATGAATGACGTAAGCGAGAATACTTTATGTCTGTGGCAACAAAAGAAATCGAACAGTCTGAAAATTTATTTGGAACATAGCCTCCTTTGTTTGAGGTTATAATATCCTGGCGTTTTTCTCCAGGAGGAATGGACAGGAGCCATCCACTATCGTGCTATTATCTTTTATTTTCGGCGATAAAAACATCGATTACGGTTTCAATAAAAAAATGTGAATATAAATAAAAATGAAAGTTAATACTTCTGGTTTTTAGAAATTGTGTACCAACTTTTTCAAAATCTTGGTAAGACTAATTCAAGCGAATTTCTTTAGCAAAATTTTATTGGCTTTTATGTAATTGGATCTTAGTGCATCTATTTTTGAAAATATAGAGTTGTTCTTCAAACTATTTATTTCAAAATCAATGTCTTTTCCAAAAAGCACAACTGGTTTTATTAACAAATAATTGTTAAAAATCGTTACCGAGTGCAAATGAAACTTTATGCAATTATTGTACCAGAAAATTGATAAGAAGAAAATGATGCAACAATAAACGTCTTAGTAACAACTTTCATTCAAGTGTTCTATGAACAGATTAAATATTTGAGTTTTAAATGTAACATACTCCAGTTTGGAAGTTGATACTTCAACCAAATAAAGGTAACATAGAGTATTAGATACAACAATGGGTGCTTTATGTCTGGATCCCCGATCTTGAGCTGCAGAAGAAACCTTGTTCTTTTTAGATGGGTCCTTGCCGCTCCATAGAAAGTTTTGTCAGTCCATTGTCCGTCCCTCGGTGGATATTGCGTTTGTCAAAATATAGGGAATATGGGTACTTGCTGAAAGAAAGGACAAACTGGATAGGTCCTTCGATCAACAATAGGCTGTGACGTGTTATCAGACCTCTATGATATGTCAGCATCCCTCTGTCTGTCAGTTCATCAGTTTGTAATGGTTTTGTCAAAATATAAGAAATTATGAGATTTCGTTAAAGAATAAATGAGGGCAGTAGGCCTTAGATGTATCCTTTCATATTTAAAGGAAACCAGCATGAAGAGCCCAGATTTTTTCTAAATCTGCTTCAGTTGATAACTAAAGAGTAATTGGCACCAACTGTTGCACAATATTTTTTATGGATCTGAGAAGTATAAAAAGATCACATCATTGGCCTATTGAGGTCATTTTTTAACCTTTTTAAACTATTGTTTTGTCATCTTATTTAACTTCTACTCCCTTTCCAAAGCAACTTACTCTTTTCTTCGTGATGTACAAAAGACTGGTTAACGAAATTTATTACTACGAACAAGAAAGGACTGATCCAAATTCAATTAACAAGTTAAAGAAGATGGAAAAGTAATAGTTATGACTGAATAAAGCGACGTTTTACGGAAATTGACTACAGAAAGACGACACAGCTGTAAGAGACAACCAAGTTTGCCCTGGTCATTGTAGTATGTTTTGATAAATATCAATCTTTCGCATTTATTGTATGCCTATCTTTCTCCTTCTTTTTGGACCCTTTAAGTGGTATTCTGGAACGTAGAATAAGTATTAATCTGTTTCATTAACCATCTCAATTAAAGCATATCCAATTCCTGTTATCAAGGGATCTTATATAAAGTGCAAAACCCTGAAACCATGATTTTATTAAAACATATCATCAGCAATAACCTTATGAAATCTACCATAGAAATAAAAGACGAAATAAACTAAATCAAGAGGATTATGGACTTCAGTATTCTTAAAAACAAGTAATCAAACAAACAAAATTACTGTAAATAAAGAATTTACAGTTTAAGAATTAATGACACCAATCTTAGATGACTTAAGGTAAAATGTATTCAGTAGCAGGACATATCTTAACGTAAGGTAACATAAGGAAGAAAATAAAAATTTTGAGGTAATAGTGAAGGAATAAGAGATTAAAGACAGATAAAAAAAAATCATAAAAGATCATAAAACTATTATGATACATTAAGAAATAATATGAACAATCAGCAGGAGTGGCAAATGTGACATGAGAGTGTTGTGGAGAAAAAGGACAATCGCGAAACGGCAGCTACCTTGAGATCTTGTGATTTGATGGTGGAGAGAAGAATATATAAAAATAGAAACAAACTTATAAAAATAATTTGGTATAATTATTCTATATTATTATTCTAAGTATAATTCTTCTATTTCAAAGCATTATATATAATAGTGCTTTGAAATAGAAGAATTAGAGAAGAAAAATGTGACAGTCACTTTCAAAATTTTTTTACCAGATAGAACTGTTGCAGTTCAGCTATATGTATCCTATGCTTTACTAGCGCAGGAATGAAAATGAGCATGATATACTATTAAAGGCGCTGGGAGAATTCTCTCTTTTCCCCTCTTTTCCTCCCAGTCCCTTTCTTGTAATTCTAGCCACTCTCTTTTTACATTATCCTCCATTTTTGAGCTATGTTGTCGAAGAACCGAACGAGATTAGAAGCGATCTAGGAATGATAAAAGTTTTATGATACTAACAAACAGTGCCAGACCTACTAGGAGCTAAAGTATCTAATTATATCTAGTAAAAGAGGTTTAAGCCAAGACATCCCACCTTAAGAAGAGATAAAGGGACATTGACAATTGACATTCTTATCATAATCTCATATTTACATTTGTCTTTTCTATTAGACATACCACAAAAATAATTAAATCATAGTAACTCCAATCTACGTCTGATATAGCTTGGGTTCTTTTAACCTTAGTGAAATTGGTGGTGTTGCTGATATCTTTCTATACTTGTAGTTTAGTACCAAAACATGGTTATTCAAGTTTACAATATCAATTGAATACAGCTACTATTCCCTTTTCTCTTTTATAGCTCTAAATCACTACATTTATTTCAAATCTTTGATAGGAAATGAGGTATTGAAATCCTCATCCTGGTAGCTTAAGTGATCCTCAGCTTGTGAGATATCACATGTTACAATATAAGCTTGATGAATCAAACTGAAGTTTTTCCATTGTTTTGTGAAAGTCAAGACTTATGTGGGCTTTAAAGATGATGTATAAGAAACGATGTACTATAAAGCGTATTGAGAAGCAACGCTCAATCCATAAATAAAAGAAATGGAAAGGTTAAAAAATATCCCAGGAAACACAAATCCTGAGGAAAATTTTACAATAGCAAAATTATCTTTTTAAGCAAGCTGTGTTATTCTTTAGATTTAATGTATTAATAAACAAAGAATACGTGAGCAAAAAACAAAATTTTTATTGCTTGTTGATGCACTAACGGATTTATTTAGGCAGTACTAGACCAACATCACTTTACATCTGGAAAAAAAGGATTCTTCTGGTTTTGACAGCTGGTTTCATTACATGTTTTTTGAAAATAAATTGTTATTTTTCATGGTCACTGGCATGGATTTGGAAACTTTTAGCAGATACTCAGAAGGAATGTGATAATTTTGTGTAAAATAAGGCATGAAATACTATAAGGATATTTTAAATCTGATTAAATGTGGATGAATAAAAATAAATTTTATTTAAAAAACATAAAGATTGTAAAAATTCAGACTTCCTGAATCAACAAAAACTTGCTTTTATTTCTGAACTCATTGCCTGCGAGCGTAAGATAAACTGCCACCCTACGTCCATAGCTAAAAGGACCTGAAATAATAGTATCTGGAAAAGATATCAATTGAAACAGACAAGGGAGGTACTATGAAAAGTGCATTGATGGTCCTCTTAACTTGTTTCTCTTTGACATTTTGTGAAATAATTTAGTCTCCCATTCATTGAAATATTCACTATCCTGACATAATTTGTTGGTATACACTGTCATGTATCTATATAGAAAAACAGAATACAACATAAAAAATAGATTGGTTATTATTATAATTTATATATACTTATTATATATATACTATTTCCTATTATTTACTAATTTTAGATTTATTGAGAAATACAGCCATTTAACACTATTTACAATTGTGGTAAAGTCTGGCACATAAAAAGCTACATTTTGACAGTTAACAATTTAAAAACAATGACGTCACACAAATAAGGATAAGATAAACAAATAGCACGATACGGTAAAACAAAATATTTGCTTCAGAGTGTTGTTGACTTACTCAGCAAAGTGATTGGAGCTCCTTATTGCTAACTTTCCTGTGTCTATGATTTTGTTAACTAATTTCAAATTTAAATAGGGTTGAAGTTTTAGAATGCTGCTAATTACAGTAAAAACGTACAGGGTCTACAATAATTGTTGGTTCATGATACTCAACTTGTTTAATCGATCATTTTTCAAACCAGCTGAGAAATACTTATCTTGTTCTTTTGTGTATTGAAATAAAAACTACTGGAAGGTAGAAATATATGCCATAAATGTAAATTTATTTCAAATATGTTATAATTTAGCTTACACACATGTAGAAAATAAAAACCCAGACTATTATTTTTTATTTCATTTTTCCTAATCATCTCTCTCCTTCCTGATTAGTTTTTCTTTGTGACGATTGGATGAAATTGCCTCCTACTTGTTAGAATATTTGGGGTGAATCAGGATAATTTAAAAGTGAATATTAATAACAAACACTTAAAACTATAATTATAGAAAAAATAAACAAAATAGTAAAGAAAAGAACCCACTATGTACTCTAAAGTTTTTGTTTAAACAAACAATAGAATATTGTATTGCACTGTTGAAAAAGCTTGATGATATGTTTAAAACTGATCTAAGAGTAGGTGATAGGTTTCATGATTAATCTTCTAAATATAATTGTTTTTCTTGCGGATTTTTAAAATTCATAACAGTATCAGATACATAAACTAGGGATTAGTTTATTTATTAGTTTATGAATTAGTTAGTTTATGTATTAGGTTATGTATTAGTTAGTTTATGTATTACTTTATGTATTAGTTTATGTATCACTTTATGTATTAGTTTATGTATTAGTTAGTTTATGTATTACTTTATGTATTAGGTTATGTATTAGTTAGTTTATGTATTACTTTATGTATTAGTTTATGTATTACTTTATGTACTAGTTAGTTTATGTATTACTTTATGTATTAGGTTATGTATTAGTTAGTTTATGTATTACTTTATGTATTAGTTTATGTATTACTTTATGTATTAGTTTATGTATTACTTTATGTATTAGTTAGTTTATGTATTAGTTTATGTATTAGGTTATGTATTAGTTAGTTTATGTATCAGTTTATGTATTAGGTTATGTATTAGTTTATGTATTAGTTAGTTTATGTATTACTTTATGTATTAGTTAGTTTANTTTATGTATTACTTTATGTATTAGTTAGTTTATGTATTACTTTATGTATTAGTTTATGTATTACTTTATGTATTAGTTTATGTATTACTTTATGTATTAGTTAGTTTATGTATTAGTTTATGTATTAGGTTATGTATTAGTTAGTTTATGTATCAGTTTATGTATTAGGTTATGTATTAGTTTATGTATTAGTTAGTTTATGTATTACTTTATGTATTAGTTAGTTTATGTATAAGGTTATGTATTAGTTTATGAATTAGGTAGCAATAGCTGTAAATCAATTTTTTCATTGGGTCAAAGATTTAATAACCTTCAATGACTTGTATCAGGGTTGTTATTTCTTCTTTTATTCTGTTATTATTGTTGTTATTATTGTTGAATAAATCATGATCTTTGTTTGCTTGTTTACCTTTCACCATAGTAGTCCTACTTTCGTGACTGGCTTTTGCATGATACCCAACTCTAATAGACTTTGGCATTATGCTTTTTAATTTGTATTACCTTTGTCCAGATCAAGCCTTTGAAGGAATGCTTTGATCCTGTCTCTCCATCTCTGTTTGGGTCTTCCTTTTTTTCTCACTTCTTCAATTTGTATCAACATCATCCTTACATTTTAAATTACTAATTACTAAAAATTATACTTAAGATTAAGTTTATTCCTAAATTCAGGATCCAAACGAATGTCATGATTTAAAAACGTTCTTTCTAGTAAAAATTTTGCCTTAAAATATGAGGTGTTCCCAGTAGAGAGAGATATTGTAATCCTTAAAGTTTCACATTTTCTGGTATTATTTGATAGTTTTCAAATATAGTTTTTCATCATATTCAGTACATACAGTATTGTCATAATTTTTTCTTAATGTTAGTAACAAAAATGTTACATTTTAATAAGTAATAAACAATATTAAAATGCTGCTACTCCTTACAAAAATCATTTGACTTTTGACCATATTAGTACTGCTTTATTGTTTTTCAACACAGACAGTATGTTGGAGTATGGTCATGATTCTAAATACTTTCATTTAGAAAACAAGGAGAAAATTACACTCTCACTATTACTTAAAGGTGTCTAAAGGTGTCTACTATACCTTAATTATAAAAAGGCAGTAGCATGAACCTAACTTGGTCTAAGAGTCCTGGTTTCAAGATGAATTATGAATCTTAAACCTTCAGGAATTGGGAGAGATGGTTGAATGTAAGATCAGAAGCTCCACCTTTCAATTTCAAACACAGATACAAATAATGACTAAAAAGTTCAAACTAAACTAAGAAAATAATAAAAGCTTTTATAACCTGATCTTATGATAAGGTTTAAAACAAGTGGAAGCCTTTGCATACTTAAAGGAACATTAACATTAGCAGAAAAATGTAGGAAACCTGGACTGAACAAAAAGGGTTGCTTTGTGTGAAAAACATGAATTGAAAATTGACATCCTTGGAAACAAAGAAGACTTTGTAGTCAGAAGCTACGAAAATAACATTACTGTTAAGAGATATCACTATGTATTCATGAAGAGAAGATAAGCAAAAAAAAAATAAAAAAACTGTCTATTATCAAAAAAGAGAAAATCAGTTTCTCTTTTTAACATAAAAAGTGCCATTGTAAGACACTTTTGAGTCAAACTGTCAGAGAAACTGAAGTTAGTTATTATGTGGAAGGCTACCTAGCTCTGCTAATTACTTTGACATGTTTGGTATTTTACTGCTTTTTGCGCTTTAGCAATGCATACTGAGCTGTACCTGAATCACAGTTAATAACCTGGAGAGTACCAATGTTTTTCAGGACATTCCAGAGTAACAATTTTCTTATCCTATTGTTTTATATAATATACAAATAACGCGATGCCAACTTCTTCCAAAAGAAAGCTAAAGCAAGAAAAGCAAAAAAAATGGCAAGAGACAATATACTAAGTTCCCATATCAATATTAATAGTTATTGTAGTGCTAAGAAAAGAAGCAACGGAATGCTAAAAATTAGACCTAAATTGAAAATCTCTTTTTCTAAAAATGACAGGGGAATTATTTATCTTTAAAATGTCCCTGCAAACACAAATGTAGTCTAAGACAACACGTGGCGATAACCGTAAGATGCATGGATTATAAATGAATTATATTTTCAAACACTGGCCCCATAGAAATAGAAAGCGACATTGTTGAGCTTCTTCTTTGGTTGAACAATACAACTGTACTCTTTAAAGCAGCTTTTACATTGATTTGGTATTATTACAGCTTTACTTTAAAAGCTTGTATAGTTACCCAGTACCAATGACGCATAAGTTTTAATTAGAAAATATTCTTCTTAGCAAATTTTGACACCTAACCATAAAAGCAGTGTTTTACCTTATTTTGTAGCAAAACAACAATATAGAGGTATTTATCTTGATCTGAAGCACAATGACCTTTGAACTGTTATTTCAGAAGCAGAAAAAAGTTCAGAACAATTTGATCTACATCTTGCTTCAATTACTGCTTTAACCTTTAAGATATTAAGAATTTTTAGCAAATAATACTCTATTGAATTCATACTTGATGGCATCAATGAGTTCTGGGATCATCAATGGATATTTTATGCAAAAGAGCTTAAATAAAGCTGTGAATCATAAACTATGACATGTCTTACAAGTTAAGAGCATACTGTTACAATCAAAAGCTTTGTGGAGAAAAAAGCAAGGCCATCATATGTATATAATTGGACTTAAGTGTAAAGAAGAAAGATGAATAAGAGTTTGCCAAAGATATAAAAAATGTTGATATTTTATATTTTTACGTTTCAAAACACTACTATGGCAGATCAAATGATAAAGAAGACGATATAATTAGCAACAAATGGTTTAAGTGAGATTTTTTTTCTGTCCTTTACTGTCTCTTACTGCTCAAAATTGAAATTAAACAAAAATATTTAAAAGGTTACCATGGTTGAAAGTTTGAGGAATAGAAGGAATGAACAATCAATCAGTTAATTTTTTTACATTTAGTGACAAGAATATAATGTGTTCTTTAAATGCTGTACAATAAGCAAATTTTAACCTATGACTAAATTCCTTCATAAAACATTCCAACAACAGATTAAATTTTACTACACGTGATAGGTTTTGAACCTAAAAACAACGAAACTTATCATAGAAAAGGTATTGATCAGGTTTTTCTTTACCTTGGCGTAAAAGAATAAGAACACAGCAAGAGATTAGGCTGCTTCTATAATAATAAATATTACATTTAAGAACATATCTTTAAGACAGTATGTTGAAAGGTACTACTCTTGTGCTGTCTAACTATGATAGACTAAATGTGATGAGATAAACGTAGCAGTATTAACTTTATCAGTTAATTGATACACTGTTTTTGGAAATATCACTATGATACATTGCCAAAGAAGCATCTCGAATAATTTCCATACTAGTTATGCCCACCATAAAAGTTACCTTCAGGAACAAGTAGATCATAGAAAACAATTTCTGGCTTAGTAATAGTACTAATAAAGTCACTTAGTAAAAACATGTCTTTAGAGCTAGATAATAAATACACAAATTTCTGAAAGATTTATTTATATGTAAAATGATATTTTTGAGCATTTTCAATGCCTAATTTAACATTAAATATTACTATATTAAATATTATTCATTTATTTTTGACATAAAATGTCCAAAACATCAGTACTTACTTCAATAGAGTTTTAAGTTCACAAAATTCCACAGCAATTATTTAGTCTACTTTGTGAATTATGAGAAAAAAGTTTAATAAACTTTTTTGAATTGCAAATTTTTAATCTGCTCCAATAATTTGAATATTTATTACAAGTGCGAAATATATGCAATATCTTAGACAACTCATTGTAAGTCTTTCACCAGTGCAAAGTAAGCACTTTGAATGTTTCACAAAGCTTCATTTTAGCAGCCATCTAACTGATTAGTGAAATTTTACAAAAATGAAATACTTTAATTCCAATATGTTAAACTAATCCATGCAAACAAATATCTAGCAAATTTTAAATACTTCAGTAAGCCTCTATTACCAAGTTATGATAGAAAATAACATAAAAGACAAGAAATATGAACGGATAAGTAAGGTTATTTTATACTGTAAACCGATGTAGAGGCGGATATTGTGTATATGGCTATTCACACCAGTGCACAATCATTTAATTCTAATAAAAATAAAACCAATTTATTACTTAGGACCTCATATTTTTGTTTTGCGGCATATTTTAATCCTACCTCCTCAATTTTTCAACTCAAACTGTATAAAAAGATAAAGAAGTACCACAGCTATCAAATTACTCTCTTAGGAGTGATGCAGTCTTAAACATGTTTAGGTAAGAGATAACAATTTGTAACTGCGTTAAATCTGGAATAGCAGTCGGATGTTTTAAAGACATAATGTCGTAAGGCGTCAGTGCGATTTTACTAGCATTTAGTCCCATTGAACGTTCAAGTGGAGCTTTAAAGCTGTTTGATTATGGTAACTGGCTTTTCAACTTTCTTTACAAGAAAAGAAAACTAATTAATACGTTATCTTTCACATTCTACGCACCTTATTGATGATGCTTTTATGAATAATATTGTTTTGCTAGTCTTTTTCATTACTAAGAAAATTATCTATCAAGCTTAATAGGTATGGCGCACATGTAGTATATATTTCAAAGAATGATATTATAAAGTGTATAGCAAAAGACGAACAGAATACCACTTTATCTAACAACATTTACATGGTTAATAAGAAAACAAATTGGTGGCTACAACATTATTATTGTCTGCAAGACAAATGCAACTAAAATAAACAAACTTTGTGACACTCGNTTTTTGACATAAAATGTCCAAAACATCAGTACTTACTTCAATAGAGTTTTAAGTTCACAAAATTCCACAGCAATTATTTAGTCTACTTTGTGAATTATGAGAAAAAAGTTTAATAAACTTTTTTGAATTGCAAATTTTTAATCTGCTCCAATAATTTGAATATTTATTACAAGTGCGAAATATATGCAATATCTTAGACAACTCATTGTAAGTCTTTCACCAGTGCAAAGTAAGCACTTTGAATGTTTCACAAAGCTTCATTTTAGCAGCCATCTAACTGATTAGTGAAATTTTACAAAAATGAAATACTTTAATTCCAATATGTTAAACTAATCCATGCAAACAAATATCTAGCAAATTTTAAATACTTCAGTAAGCCTCTATTACCAAGTTATGATAGAAAATAACATAAAAGACAAGAAATATGAACGGATAAGTAAGGTTATTTTATACTGTCTACCGATGTAGAGGCGGATATTGTGTATATGGCTATTCACACCAGTGCACAATCATTTAATTACTTAGGACCTCATATTTTTGTTTTGCGGCATATTTTAATCCTACCTCCTCAATTTTTCAACTCAAACTGTATAAAAAGATAAAGAAGTACCACAGCTATCAAATTACTCTCTTAGGAGTGATGCAGTCTTAAACATGTTTAGGTAAGAGATAACAATTTGTAACTGCGTTAAATCTGGAATAGCAGTCGGATGTTTTAAAGACATAATGTCGTAAGGCGTCAGTGCGATTTTACTAGCATTTAGTCCCATTGAACGTTCAAGTGGAGCTTTAAAGCTGTTTGATTATGGTAACTGGGTTTTCAACTTTCTTTACAAGAAAAGAAAACTAATTAATACGTTATCTTTCACATTCTACGCACCTTATTGATGATGCTTTTATGAATAATATTGTTTTGCTAGTCTTTTTCATTACTAAGAAAATTATCTATCAAGCTTAATAGGTATGGCGCACATGTAGTATATATTTCAAAGAATGATATTATAAAGTGTATAGCAAAAGACGAACAGAATACCACTTTATCTAACAACATTTACATGGTTAATAAGAAAACAAATTGGTGGCTACAACATTATTATTGTCTGCAAGACAAATGCAACTAAAATAAACAAACTTTGTGACACTCGTAAAATTCTCATTCTCAAGGTTACCTAGGTTGGTCTAGTTTTCACCTCTGGGAAACAAAGGATTGTATAAAGGAAGCTAACTAATATTTAATAAACAAATGCCACTGTTTTAAAACCGACCTACTTTGGGTCACGTAAAAATATTGTGACATAAAAGAAACTGAAGTTTTGGTCTCGATTTTATTGCACCTTTTGTTAGGAAAGGGTAATGACACTACATATGTTTCAGATGAAGACGTCATTAAAAAGTAAATATAACTTGTAACTTTAGAGTAAATGTCAATACTATGGGAAGAGTAGAACAGACAGCTTTATTGTAAGAAAAAAAACTTTTAAAGAAACAAAAGTTTTGATGATAATTTCTTTGACTTAAAGAGAAAACAAGTTTTGTTTAATATATTTAGTTCTGTATCAACCAACTTGTAAAACTTATAATCTAAAATTGAGAACTACTGGTTACATAGAAAAAAACGCTGACAAACACACTAGGGGCCTGTAATAGATAAGCGTGTTTAAAGAAGTTTATACAATGGTACCTTTTATTTATATTCTGCTACATAATTCCTTATTTACTTCAATGAGAGCTGCTTTAACAACTGTTTTCAATTAATAAGGTTAAACATGAAAAATTGAGTAAATTTCCTAAAGCAATTAGGCTAGTTTTTCGTAGGTTAGCCTTTAATGCACACAAGTTAATCACAATGCGCTTCAATGTAATAATGAAGAAAGGTATTGTCAGTCAAAAGATTCAATAGGATATCTTAATTCTTGCTGGTCATTAAAAATACAATATAAAGAAAGATCAAACGACTTACCAAGCCATTAGTACCTTGAGTAGTTTGGACATATTTAATATTTTTTAGATGGATTGTCATCGTTTGAAGGTAGTTAAAATCAAGATATGAGTAGATATCCTTGTTTGCAAATCCCAGTAAAGACAAGCAAGGTATTAAATCTCTTAAAACAGTTATTTCAGGCGGTAATCCTCTATTCGAAAGCCCTTAGCTTTTAAAATGAAACTAAGTAAGCAACTATGTTATTCTGAGAATAAAAACAGTTACATGTCCTGTGAAGAACTATTTATTTTTTCCATAAAAGCATATCCGATTAGCTACAGAGATCAATTTTGTTAGCAAAATATTGACGATGTGGATGGGAATTTCTCTACTATTAGCTGCTATGTGGTACTGAACATATGATACATGTTAATCTTTATCTTCAGGGAAATAGAGTATGTGGTTACGTTATTAGTTGGGAAGAAAAATACAAACGGAAACCAAAGAAAAGAAAAAAATCTCGTATTTTACTTGAGATATCTTAAAGAAATGTGTGCCTTAGATTGATGCGTATATCGTATTACATGCATGCTAAGATATGAGATATTAAACTGCGGGGTCTGTTGCAAGTTAAATGAGAAATGGTGTGTTAAAAGAAGAGCCTGTGATATGTTCAAGGATTTAACACTATGGCTTACAAAGGTTAGACTAGATAAACGTAAATGTCTTCAAATCTTTTTATCAAATCTTTTTACAAGTTATCAAATGTAAGAACATGTGCTGAATGAAAAGTTAAATAATAAAGAGATCTGCAAGCTGTGACATGAATAGCTAAATGTTTCAAAGCTGCTTTTGAAATAATTTTATTTCATTGGATAGCAGCTTTGACACTTCAAAATAATTAGGTAGACAACAAATGGAAAAAGATACAACAATGTGGACACGAGTGTTGAAAGCAACACACATGTTTAGGAAGGACAGTTCAACTGTAAAGTGGATCAATTAGGAGGTACTTTCCATTTTTACCATCTTGGCTTCTAAAATATGTTGCAGAATCTTCACCCAGTCTTGCGCAGCTCCGCTTCTTTATATGTAGTACTTGTATAAACCAGAAACGATCTAAAAAAACTATTTATTAACTGAATAAAACGAAAATCTATTTAAGAATCCATTGTATAATTCTAACTATTCATAAAGAAACCTACTTGAGTTACCCTCTGCTGGTTAGTTTTATTAAGAGTAATGGTAATCTATAAAAGAAGACAGTAATTCGTATGAGCAAAAATATTGCATGAACAATAATTTTACTACTACGACTAATAATAGTATAATAATAATGACAGAAACTAAATAAAACATTTCAAATAATGCTGAGAATAATAAGCTGCACAACAATTAACGAGTACTGATTTCGGATTTAAATATAACATTTTGAACAGTATATAATTATATGAATACACAGCGAAGGTGGGGAATATTATGATAACAAAAATATTGATTTAAAACATTATAGTATTATTTGACAACTAATGTCCTTGATATTCCATACAATTTTGAATTCTTTTAAACAGTGACTTTACAGGCACAGACGTATTCTAGAAAGAAAAAGACAGAAGCATTGGCTTTTATGGTGAAGTCAGGTTAAATTGTAGAGACTACAGCACAATAATAACAACGTGAAATAAAGTGAAAATGGTACCAATAGTAATGACTGTAGCATATTTCAAAAATTTGGAAAAATTACAAATCAAATACATAAAACTTGTATGATTAAAATTAATTATTGTAAAGATACTGGATTCAAAAACGTAGTAATAAACTGCTTGGAATATTGAAATATTCTCTTTAGTCCATTTACTTTTGCAGAGGTTACAAATAGTCGAGTAACATTTTTAGGAAGGTGATTTTCATTTAAAACAGAAAAATTTGGGGCTAATTAAAAAACAATAGTACCAAAGAGCTATTGAATTTTTAATAGACAACAGACGATAGCAGTACCAAATATTCTTAACTTGGCAATGAAAAGAAAGGAGGGTTAAACTATATGGATATGTAATGCTATATCAACAGGAACTACAATTATCACCATGATATTGATACTCTGAAGATGAAAATACAGGGTAAGTGCTCTACAGAAATAGATGAGCAAATTTTAGTAACCTCTGCTAGTCACTCCAGAGGTTATCAAAGTTTTTTATATTTTTTAATAACAACATAAATATTAAAAAAATAAAAATAGCAGAAAAAAGACAGCCATCCAAAACAGTGAGAGATTATTAAGTAAAGCCAGGGGCAACGGGAAAAACAATGATATAAAGGCTTGGGATGAAATAATGAAAACAAAAACGAAGGGAAAAAATTCTTACTAGAAAAGAAAGTGTGTTAAAACAACGAAAATAAGAAGAAAAATATTAAGTATTTAAAAATTTGCCAAGTAAACCAAGCAGTGCATATTAATATCAGGGTACGTAATGTCAAACTTAGGCCTCATTTACACAAAAATTCAAAATTTTATACCGATTATTAAGTGTAATGTGTATATGAAAATTATAACAAAATCTCTTAAAAGTCTAGTACAAAATGTTAGGAAGGCTTGTAAATTTTGAAATCTGGCATCGGACAAGTTATTTCCATCGGCACTATAAAATACCTACAGTTATTGTAATTAAAAAAATAGATGAATAACTTCTGGTTTACTTTAAGAAAAGTATTATTTGGTGCAATGAATTTTCTTACAATATTTTCAAATTTTTAGATTAATATTTCTTTAATTAGTTTCACATATACAATTGGGCAATAAAAGATATTACGCATCCATTGTTTATTTGACGCCTATTAATACTCCAAGAGGCCTGGACTTTGGAATCTTGCTCTTCATGTGAAGTTCACATTGCATTTATTGGAAGTTTATTTTTTGTTTATTTATTGGATGGTTTTTTTATAACACATGAAATATGGTAAAGCTGATGTCTAATGTGTATTTATTCCAGCTGTGTTTTTATGTTTGCAGAATAAATATAATGTGAAAACTTAAGAATTATTAGTATTAGAAATGGAAATCAATTTATTTAGCAGCTTTATTTCATAATCTAATGGACCTAAGTTGTGCGAACTCATCTTTGAGAAAATTATAGAAAAGCTTTTTAAAGCGTTTTGTTTTCTAGGATCACATACAAACGTCGTCATTAACGGTAATATTATGTATCATTTTGTATCATTATTGATGTGTATTTAAAGTGATGAAGTAACTAGTTCAAAATACATTTCAAGGCAAAATTAGTGAAAAACAGCCAAAAGATACCTGGATTAGAATGGAAAACACTTCAAATAAGTGTTTGGTAAACCTGCTATGCCTCTATAGCTAATGGTCCTGCAAATGTATATTATCAGGTTAGATGATCAAAACAAACACTTCATATGGCCATTGACTTGCCCAATCGAACCACATCACTTTTATTGATTTAAAAAGGAGAACACAGTCCAAACATTTTTTTTCAAGTTTAAAAGAGCCCTTAAAAACTAAAGGATGGAAAAGCTACAAGAATTTTAACTTCTCACAATATGATAAGTTTGCCTCGTATCAAATATATATATATATATATATATCAATTGTATATTTGTATTGACCTCCTGGAATGGAAGGGATCACCTTTAATGCGAAAGTATTAAAAAAGAGGACAAAGAACATAAAGGTTTTTTTCCAGGTATAAAGAGAGCTTTTAAAAATAAAAGACAAAAAAATACAAAAAAATAAGATATTAACTAGTTATAATAAAAAAGTTTGTTTTATATTAAAGATAATAAGTGAAAAACAAAACAAATCAGATTTTTCTTTTAGTCACTGCATCATAGGCATAGAAAAGCATGCCGAACTTGTCAGCCTTTAAACTGGTCAATTGTTTATCTAAAAAGCCAAGTATTGCTACGAAATTCGAAGGGAAATGGCATTACATTTCTTTGGAAGGAAAACTAAAAGAGTTTGTATTTAACATTAACTTAATTTGTGATAAAAATGAATGGTTCTGAGGAGATAATGCATGCAGTTGGAGCACAAGTAAGTGGCATATCTTCCATTATATCAAGAACGGTTTCTCTTCAGGTGAGAAACGCAACTATGAAAATTTGAAATCTTATAAATTATGAACTCAAAACAATTTTTTTAAATTTTATACTTAAAATATAATCATCGCATAGAATGTTTCAAGCCCAGAGATGATATGAAGATTATTGAAATTACAAATTAGGCAGGAAATACAAAAGAAAAGGAGATGAAATTAATATGGTTGATTACCAGCTGGTATGCAAAAAATAAGTTTCTAAACTACATTGACGTTAAAAAATTTTTGGCCAACTGTGAAAAGGACATTGAAACACTGGTTTTAATAAGTGCCATGATTTAAACATTACGTCATCAACAAGACCTGAGAAGGATACTGATGTGTCACGAAAACTAAAACTTATGCTTGACCCTCCTTTGACATTAAAGGAATCAAATTCGACACCCAAAGACTATAATCTTCAGCCAAATAACTTAATGTATCAAGGTTTTGGTTTCCTGTCTACCTGCAAGTAGTTTTAAACCTTAATTAAAGCATATATAAGAGAGTTTAATTTTGATCCTAAATGGGAGGAATCTAAAGAGAAGTTATTTTGAATCTGACCTTAAATTTGGAGTTTTTGAAGGTAGGCAGGAAGCATAAAATGAGTTCTAAGTATGTTGCATCTTCTAAGATATTTGGAAAGAAAACCTCGACTACACCTGAAAATTTTTGGTTTACCTCCATTTCGTTCCGACTAGCCGGGCTGTCAGGCATGTTGAGAATACTTGTTGGTAAACCTCTGTTGCATCTCTGATTTACTGTTTAAAGTAATTCTATAGCTTTAGCGGTCAAAGGAAACTAAATAATCAATAAATGTTGCTTATCATGCAAAAAGGCAAAAAATTCCAAAAAAGGGATGCACACTTGAAGCTATTTAACGCTCTTTTTCAAGAAAATCTTTTTTAAGAGATAACAATGGCACTACTGATAAAAAACCCAAACCATCTAGGGGCCTGGTGTTTGTTTCTCAGAAATAAAGTCCAACATAACACTTTTGATTGAACATTGTACTATCTCCAAACGTTTTATCAAGCAATCTTTCAAGGTACATTTCATAGTGCATAAAAAAGAAGCTAGAATGGAATGTCAGTTAATTTAATGGGAGTGCGCTTATTTAAGAGGGGCAAGCAAATTCTATGCTCTATACAACTACTGCAAAGTAAGATAAAATGTCTTTAAATACATCAGTCAATATTTAAGATCTGATAAGGAAGAATCATATGATGCGAAAATAAACAATGCCTAGGCAAGCAAGTTATTTTAATTCTATCAGTATTTCGTCAGTCAACTGTCAACTGATACTGTGCTTGATGAACAATACCACTTTAGACATCGCGAAAATTAAACACGGTGTATTATATTGTAATGGTAGGCAATACGGCTGAGATAAGGTAAAGAAATAAAAAGATATTAGATAAGAAAGATGGTAGTTTAAAGAAGTGCGACAAATATTTTGTTTCAAACTAGGGACTTCCCATCTCATTGGTTACATTACAAATTGACCTCTTTATGCCGATCCAAAAGTATTAGTTAGATTATATTGCTGGAGTGACTTTTAGAAGCTTGTTAAATATTGGCTTTAAAATAGCTAAATGATATTACTTATTATAATACAGTAGGGTAGATTGCCTTTTTTAAACACCCTATATGAATACTTTATATTTAAAGTTTTGGACAGTTTTTGAGGAAATTTTTTATCTCCAGCGAGTTCCTATTCAAGGCATCATTCCAATAAAGTTGTAGGGACTTCATGGAGAACCTCAGATGTGGCACTGTATCTTAACATGCACTTGTAGCTTTCAGGATGTAGCGCCTTGGAGCATCCTTACATTTGTCTACTAGCACCAGCTCTGTCAAAATATTTTCATCCAATTTAAGGGTTTTTTATCCATTTCTAGTAGATTTTGTGGAAATCTGGTTTATGTACTGAAATTTCTATTTCTATTGGCTTTTCTCTAACCTAAGAAAAATAACTGACTTCTTCTAGTGTTGATCTTTAAGATGATTTCATTGTTGGCTTTTGATAATCCAACAGTTCATATTTAATATGTTAAGGAGAGAAATTAGCTGCAATTACCTCGAGAATTGGCGTTGGGGCTATTTGTAATATCTACATTGTCAACAAAAACGTCTTTAATGGATGTTCTTGACTATTAACTCATCAATGAGAGATTATATTACTTCTTCATAAACTTAAGAATGTGTTTAGGATATTCCATAACTAAAAAGGTAATAACAGGCTTTAAATTTCTTAACTAACAGTATATCATTCTTCATTATATCAAACTTTAGTACAACATACTCGCAAAGAAGGATTTTTTGGATCTTTAAGAGTTTGTTATCATATATTAGAATTTTTATGAGTATGTCTTGATTGTAAATTAAGAAATCAAAATGTTTTCACTATTGTAGATACTATAAATATCATTGCATGAGAAGGAAAGGAGTCTCGGAAAAGTATGTGCGCTGTATTCAAGAAATGTACAGAGAGTGTAGGACGGAGGTCAGATGTGCTGCAGGAAGGACAGAAGCATTCAGTGTAAAAGTAGGATTGCATCAGGGGTCAGCCCTGAGTCCACTACTCTTTGCTGTAGTGATGCATGTGTTGACAGATAAAGTAAGAAAGGAGGCGCCATGGAATATGATGTTTGCGGATGATATTGTGCTCATGAACACAGGGAAAGGACAGGCTGAAGAAGAGCTGGAAGGATGGCGAAATGCACTTGAGAAACGTGGTCTGAAAGTGAGCCGAGCAAAGACGGAGTACCTCTGCATAAACAAGAAAAGAGACTTACCACCAATTAAAATCGGTCATGATGATCTCCCAGAGGTAGAGAATTTCAAGTACCTCGGGTCCACCATTGAGCAAAGTGGCGATTGTTCAAAAGAAGTGAAGAAAAGAATCCAGGCAGGGTGGAGCAACTGGCGGAGCACGACTGGAATTTTGTGTGACAGGAGAGTACCGGTCAAAGTCAAAGGAAAATTATACAAAACAGTAGTAAGGCCTGCGATGCTGTATGGACTAGAGACAGCTCCTCTAACCAAGAGTCTTGAGAAGAAAATGCAAACAGCAGAAATGCGTATGCTGAGGTGGTCCCTTGGAGTCACAAGAAAGGACATGATCAGAAATGAAAGGATCAGAGGCACCATTGGGATATGTGACATCGCAGGAAAGCTGAGAGAGACACGGCTAAGGTGGTATGGACATGTGCAAAGGAGGGAGGAGGATCACATTGCTAAACGGGTGCTGAACATGGAGCTGCCTGGCAAGAGAAAGCCGGGAAGGCCAAGGAGGAGATGGAAAGACTGTGTGGGAGATGACATGAGGGACCTTGGCTTGACCGAGAAAGACGCACGTGACCGACTCAAGTGGAAGGAGTCAATTCGCTGTGGCGACCCCTGAAAAGGGAAACGCCGAAAGAAGAAGAAGAAGAAGAAGAAGAAGAAGATACTATAAATATCAAGTTAAATTTCAATTCGAATATACTTTCTGATATGTTATTGATTTACAGTACTATCTTATCAAATTAGTTTTTTTTATACTTACGCTGATTACATTTATAACATCTTGACCCATACCAGAATCTTTTCCACGAAGGAGAGATGTTACTTGTATCGCATTGGTGATGGTAGCATTTTATACCTTAATGGCTATTTTGCAAAATTCAGGCACTTGTTATTGTTTGAGACTTTTATTATAGATATATGGCAATAGCCAATTCTTAAGAAAAGCCAATAAATTCTTAATTATTGCTGCCAATGTATATTATCGCTGTGTAGTAGTTATTTAAACTATAAATTAGATTGTTTTAATTTCTATAAATGACTAATACTTTTACCAATTTATTTTGCTGGAAATAAAATTTTATGTTCTACCAGCTATATTCTGTTCATGCAGTGAGAGATAACTTTGTTATACCGTGCATATACCCCCTTCTCCCTAATAAGACCAGGGAGACTTATGAGCGTCTCTTCAGGATAATAAAGAACTCACGACCTAATTTTGCACCACATACCATCATAATGGACTTTGAACAAGCCGCCATTCAAGCACTGCGAGCAATTTCACCGGATTCATCAACTGAGGGCTGCTTTTTTCATTTTTCACAAAATATATGGAGAAGGAAGAGTTGTTACAAAGAGGCAACATCCAACGCTATGTCGCAGGGGAAGAATTTAGGCAAAGTAAAAAGTACAAGGACGCGAACACTCGAATCCAAACATTGATCAGGAGGTATTGAAATGATGAGATTAATAGAATGGACTATCTGAGAGGAATCACATATAACATCTCTTATAACATGTGAGTTTCCACAGCTTGCGTGCCTTGAATAAATATCGCTGGTATTAGAAATTGTCAATATTAATGTGAACATTTGTTATGCATATAGCTGTAATTACATTCCCTGTACGCAAGTATGTGTTCATGAATGTACTCGTACATGCAAATCACACTGCATACTTAGTGGTAACAAGGGACATGCCGTACGGCGGCAGTTCAGAGAAGTCCCAAAAAGCTG
>RDPX01000088.1:1417566-1488709 GCA_003991215.1 Morbakka virulenta | reverse complement strand
ACATGCCGTACGGCGGCAGTTCAGAGAAGGTCCCAAAAAGCTGCAACAGTAGCGATCGATATACATCGGTAGCTCAATCGATATATCGGTGCCGGTAGCGCTTTTGTTCTAGTAGCGGATAGTAGCAGTAGCTATTTTGTCCCAGTAGCAGAGAAGACCAGTAGCTATTTTGTCGGTAGCTATTTAGTCCCGGTAGCGGAGAAGATCAGTAGCTATTTTGTTGGTAGCTGTTTTGGGGTAGCTGTTTTGTCGTATAATCATTATTTTTTTACCCTCTTGGTTACTTGCTGGCCTTCATTGGCATTTATTACTTGCATTCCGGGTTTCTTAAGGTGAAGTATTTATTTACTTTATTGAAATGATATTGTGTTCATAGGCTCATTGTATACTTTATACTGCTACGAATATTTCCACCTCCAAAACTTCCTGTTTTCACTCTTTCGTCATTTCGTCTGGCAAAACATTACTGGTGCTACTAGAAACCGTTACCTTTCTTTTCTGGTGGTTTTTTAAATTTTTGTATTGAGTCCTAGTTTTGTTATGTAATTAGATTCTCAAAAATAGTTACATTGTAATCCTATTAAAATATAAACTTTTTTTGCCTAATGTACATTTGTTGTCATGTGTTTCGATGTGGAATTCCATCCTGGTATTTGAAAACCAGGTTTCAAAATTATTACACCTTCAATTCAATATTATGTTATTTTAATACCTACGATGCTGATATTCCACAAGAAATAAGTAAGAGCCCCAAGTTCTACTCTGCCTTTTTTGTTAAGCAAAAATTCAAACTATGATACTGTCTATACATAAATTTGTTTTTCTTTGCTAAAAGGGGTGTTTAACCTTAGGTCAGGAAAGAGGGAAATTTTCCTTCGAATTCCTTTATAATCAAAACAGATTTCACTATCCTATAACTCATAACGTCGCTTAAACAAGTCAAAAATTATATAGGATTGGGGGTTTACACTTTATAATCCCTTATATATATATTTAAACTTTATAATTTGTAAACGTTTATGCATGCCTTTGCTTTCATGTTCACTATTCATTTCACTAGAATATGTGGCATGTTCTTTGATGTACATTTGAAGAGAGATTTGTTGTACTTATCAGAGGTAGTGAAAGAACAGGACCACAGTCATGAAATTAAACATGTTGCTGACACAATCTTTTCAAATAACACTCAATGCAGTAGGTAGATTAAAAGGTTATACGAGGTGAAAGGGCTATTTATAACACGCCAGCGAATCATTTGCTTAGGTGTTAGTAAACAGGTCTCTTTGACCATGCCCAATTAAGCAGACTATTGACTACTAGTACAATTATAAAGTTTTATACTATCAAAGACAGATATTTTACCTTGAAAAACTTTGAAGGGTTTGCCTAGCTTAATAATATGTAGATTCTGAAAGAACTCGTAAGCAAGAGATTTTAATGCAGATATTGCTAATTTTCTTTAGAAATGGAAATGATCTTTAAGTGTAGTTAATAAAGTGTTATGAAACTTTTACACTATTTCCTAGCCTGGAAAGAGTGTGTGTATATGTAAAACAAAGAGAGAAAAAGAGAGAAAAAGAAGAAAGGAAAGGAGAATAGAAGGGAAGGAAAAAACGAAAGACAAGGAGAAAGAAGCATTATCACAGTACCATCACATAGAGTAGACAAAAGTGTTTACCCAGAGAGAACCAAGCATATAGTCAAATGGTTGAAATAATCAGGCTGTGCAAAAGCAATCACATTATCTTACACACTTTTTTCAGCATGTCACTCTGATGTACTGGGTTTCATAATACCAAAAAGATTAATATTTTTCAATTAAAGCTACCTAAATGATCACTTTTTCCCATTGGTCTGTTTTGCTGCCCAACCGAAAGTGATTTTATTCCACTTATTGTTTTTGGGGAGGAGAATTAAGCAGCTATGATCCATTAAATCAATGTCAACTACAGGTGGGATTTGTTGCCGAGATATGACTAAGAACTCCATGGTCAACAGAAACTCATCAACTAACCACTGGTCTACTAAAAATCTACTTAAGAAATATAACCCTTGATTAAGTAACATTCTTGTAAACTATACCTCTGGTTGGAAAAAGGTCCACAAACCAACATATTTGAAGAAAATCATAAAATGACAAGAATAGATGAAATAAATGTGTGACATCGTTGCCTTCGATAAGTTAGTCTGTCGGTAAGTCCTAGAATAGATCTTGCAATCTTTTATCCAAAATCCAGGGGAAATTTGAATAAAGACAGTTCAGTCTGTATCTATTGTTTCTAGATATATAATTTTTTTGTAAAGATCTATCTCAACTTACTGAACATTTTAGAAGATCCTTTAATATTTCTGTACGCTCTGGAAACATAAAAATAAATAAACTATTTCTTATATAGAGCCTTATAAAGCTACATTGTAGAACATCAAATGTGATTTTAGAAATTTTCCGATGAATCTGTGAAATTTTGGTTACTTGGAAAACTTCTTATTTTCTATTTCATTGTGGATCAAGCAAGAGAAAGACTTTCAAGCAAAATGAATGTTCGAGGAACAGAAATAATATGACGTACTACAAGACTCGTTAAAAAGGGAAAAAGTTAAAGTCAAAACATCGACCAAGAAGGTGGTAAACTATGCTTTTAAACATAATCTAAAAAAAAAATTAAGTGGATAGCAAAAAGTAAACCAAAAAAATCACATTAACAATTACAAATAGAAAAGTACAATATTTTATTACATCTTTCTTTATGTGACTATTATTAACAAATTCAACACAAATGCAGACAGCTTAATGTAGTAACAATATTGCTATCTGAAGTAATGTAGAGATATTATAGGCATACTACATATCAAATACAGTAAGCCACTTTTGAGAAGTGTAAAACAAAAAAGGAGCTTGTGATATCATTGTTGGAAGAAATAAGAATTCAAGGTAAGTTAAAAAGTGGAATCGTAACACAGAGGGAGATATATCACAGTTTAAAAATACTTGACTCATTTTATTGTAAATTAAGTGAAAACACACTTAAAACAATTGTATTGAGCACCCTTATTATCAAACAAAGAAGATATTAATTACACACGTTAAGAAACTCAGAATTTCATGTTCATTTAACAATCATCATGTAAACCAAGCTTTAGAACTGTAACAATTGTAATATCTCGTTTGATATATGTATATATATATATATATATATATATATATATATATATATATATATATATATAGAGAGAGAGAGAGAGAGAGAGAGAGAGAGATTTGGGGAGCTGTTGTTAGTGTAATGAAATGCTCACTGCGCATGCGTAGTTTGAGCACTCTGACAGGATCAACAATAACTCTTTAAGCTGTGTTTGCTTCGGCAATATGGCCAGAGAGTTATGTCTCAGAAGCTCTGTGCTGCACTGATGAGCCCACAAAGGGCGAAATGGTACTGTCTGCAGATTGAGTATATATATATATATATGCATATTTTTACAACTTTTTTGAGACTTTAAAGAACCTTAAGGCTATTCTCTTTTTTTTTTTTGAGGTCTGAGCTTATTTTCAACTTGAAAATTTCAAAAGAAANATATATATATATATATATATATATATATATATATATAGAGAGAGAGAGAGAGAGAGAGAGAGAGAGATTTGGGGAGCTGTTGTTAGTGTAATGAAATGCTCACTGCGCATGCGTAGTTTGAGCACTCTGACAGGATCACACAATAACTCTTTAAGCTGTGTTTGCTTCGGCAATATGGCCAGAGAGTTATGTCTCAGAAGCTCTGTGCTGCACTGATGAGCCCACAAAGGGCGAAATGATACTGTCTGCAGATTGAGTATATATATATATGCATATTTTTACAACTTTTTTGAGACTTTAAAGAACCTTAAGGCTATTCTCTTTTTTCTTTTTGAGGTCTGAGCTTATTTTCAACTTGAAAATTTCAAAAGAAAACAAGATGAAAGTAAACAGGCCAAAGAACATATTCAATAGAAAACTTGAGTAAAATATCCTTCTGCTTGAGTAAACAGCTTAAAAGAGACTTTGTAAGGGAATTGGAACAATTCCTGAGCAATGAATTCACAGCCTCTATCTCACGGTATTTTTTCTATTAAAATGTCCATGTCATCTGTTCAGAGGGAAAATACAAATCAAATTTAATACACTCAGTGTGATTTTAGAACTTAACCTAGTTTTTTTGTATTTTAAAGAGATAATATAAATTTGTATGCATTGTTTTTAATAGGTGTGTAAATGTCAATAGATTATTTTTTTAATCAGACGAGGAAGATCAGATCGATGAACTACTCATAATTACACTATGTGTAAACAAGCAGTGAGTGCATGCTAATGAAAATCCTTCAAATCTTAAAAGTGTTAGAATGGTCACAGAAACAAAGCTATTTTATCCAAAATAAGATTACATATTTCCTATGAAGCATTCAACCAAAAAGAGGATTCTTTCACATTGTTTTAAAAGCAAAGCAGAAAGGTAACTCATATCGTTGGAAAAACAAAAAGTTAAAAGTGCTTTTTACGAGTTATTTGACTATTTTAAGGAGATTTTTGTTCAAATCTAAATATTTAGCTAATTAATATGTACTTGCAGGTTTCTCTTTAAATTATTTGTACTTCCATAGCCATTGCAGAAACTTTACAAGAATGCAAACAAATGTTTAAATTTGTTATGACGTGAATAAAAGGTAATATTTATATTTGTCATTGTGCATTAATGTCCATAATATCAATTTATTTCACATAACATTCGTTGGAAGCTCTTGTATAAGAGCTTCTAACAAAGGATACTGAACAACCAAAATTTCAGGAAAGTTTTAAAATAAAAATTGCAAAGAATTTGCTTGTTTATAAAATATAGGAAACTATTTCTCACTGCAATTAGAGTCATTGAAAAATTGTACATGAATACAAAATAAATCTTCTAAAACACGTGAAAACCACGAAAAGCATAGAAACTTGACTAGCAACATCAAACTGAAACAGCAATTTCTTCCTTTTTTTTCAGTAGCAATCTGCGTAAAGATTACATGGAAAATATAGGTAAGGCTTTTTCTGTAGCCAATATTCCTTTGAATATATTAAACATTTGAATATACTAAACGTGTTTAGTGAATTTCTAATTTAATACATGGGGCTCAAGCTACCGATGAGTTAACAGCAAACAAAACAGACATGAAATAGTAATATGATACTCATATGGTAAGAAGATGGAAATAGTAGAATAATACAATGATGTTAATTAACATATAGATACTGAAGGACAACATGACAGTATGACAGAATATTTGTCAGTGTTTGATGGGACTATGTAATGATGCATACATCCAATCCAGTTAATGTAGCTTTTTTCGGTCGGCAAACAGTAAGACAGTTTGTACTTGATATCATCCGCGACATGGATATCGAATATAGCAATATTCTAGTGTTTTTGACAGGTCTCGGTAAATCAAGAAAGCGGTCGATGGATTATAAGATTTTTGTTCACAGTTGATACATGTGAGCTGCATAGTGCACAATAACACACACTCAGTACGCGAAGTAATTCTACAAGAAAATCCTGTTGTTGATTTGCCTGTGCTTATGCCAAGAAAGTGTTTGAAAACCTTGCGTTTAGGAGAAACAAGATAAGTTAAAAAGGACTTCCTCTGCCAGTTTTGTCTCTCGTCTCCCAGTGGAGTACCTGGCTTCATACTGCTGAATATTGCTGAAATTACTTTGAAATGGCAAAGGAAGTCGTTACGACCGATGACAGTGAATCTGCTGCTGCAGTGAAGGAAATAAAACTTATAAAGGTAAGCTCTGGCATAAAATAAGCAGAAGCTAACATTCTCCGAAGATATATTCTATACCTCAAATTCAATAAACACGTTGAAAGTCGCACTGTCTGCATCTCAGATACAGTGACGGGGAAATACAACTTTTTAGGAAACTGTGCCAAATAAAAATAAAGCTGTCTCAGTTTTGACGAAGAATAAAGCCTTAAAAGAACTAAAGGAAGAAGATAGGTCGAAATTTAGTGTTAACAAATTAAATTCACCCTTAAAATTTCCCATCAGCATGGTTGAGACCAAATCGAGTTTCTCTGTTTACAAAATGTACTCGGAGGTGCCTGTTTTCTCCTGCTGGAAAAAAACCCAAAATATTCCATTATTCTTTAATTTAATCCTTGCATATAGAGTGGTTTTTAGGCATCAATTTAGAATTTTTATCATACTAGAACGTCTAGATCATGCTTGTTTCTAAAACATTGCGCATTTTTAACGTTTTTTCATTTCGTGCAATATTCATAATGCAAACTTCATGTTTATAAACTTACGTGAAAGGCTTTTTATTGTAACTAAATTTCAGAATTATGTTAAATTTTGCCTTTTTTGAACTATCTGAGAACATTTTTTGGTATTTTAAAAAATTGTTTTTGATGTGAACATAGTTATTTAGGACGTAAATGATGTTGGACATTTCACATTTAATTTATACATAAATGTATCCTAGGTTGAATTCTGTAACAGCTTGTTTTAGGGCAAAAACTGAAAATATCCCTGCTTCCTTAAACTTTGTTGTTAACTCAAGCATTCATATTACTTCACAACACCAATGGAGTGTGGAAAAAAAAGCCCAAATCCTATTATCTTTTTATATCATCCCCCCAAATCAGCTAGAATAATATTGTCAGCTATTGTAAATCTAATTAGAATGATTTCACCATAAATGTAATTGCATAAAGATCGTAACAAAATCTTTCAGTGTACAATCAAATTAATTATTATTAAACTGAAGCACTCTTTAATTGAAATATTTATTATTGACACAATGTCATGTTGTTATGAATGGAAAATAAGAAGAAACTTCTTCATGAATTTTTTAAGTAAATAATTTTGTCCAGTTTTATTCTGCTCATCATTTGAGTTAGCTTTTTTTCACTCCTTTCCATCATTGCAAAGCTTTTCCTCTATGTGATGATCTCTATTTTATTTTTTTGTGCTTTGTTATCTCTTTGTAAGATAACACTATTAATTATGTTGTTGTTTCTCTGTCCACTGATAATATTAGATAATATTAGATGTGAAGTTTTTTGAATAATATGAAAAGGTGCTTTTTTAATACCATAATAAAAAAATCTGTCATAAAATTATTATAAATCCTGCACTATCCACCTTTGATATGAATTAATATTAAGTCTATATAACATCCTTTATAAAAGCAAGAATTGGCACTATGCTCTATTCTTTCAATGTACAAGTTTTGGCAAAAGATTTGGTTGCAAAATGATCTTATTAAAAGTAATGCGTTGAGTTGATAGAGTTGATATAAAGGAGAATTAAAAATGAAACAGTTTTCCGTTGAAATTGTACCAATTCCTTAATCTATTTCTAATAGCGGATCCACACCAACGAGATGTTATGTTGAAAGGTAAAAATTATCCATGTTGTCATTAATTTATCAATTTAACCTTTATGCAGTTCAGAAAAATGTTAAAACATATTCCATTTTTTCCATTTTGCCTTTCTAATGGGTTTTCATTAAAAGCAAGGATTTTTTACATACCAACAAAGTTTCAAGAACAACATCAAAAACCCATTTCACTGAAACAAATGATCTTAACAATAATCCAGTTTATTTATAACTCTAAAAGGTACATCTAGAAGTACATTTTATTACTCAATAAGTGAAAATTTTATAACAGAACCTTAATATGCTTTATACATGAAATAAACGAATGAATTTAATTATCGTATAAGTGACCACGATACAAAAAAGGTCATTTTACTGTCATATTCCATGGAATCGTTCCACACCAAAATTCTCCTTCGTGAGCTTTTCCAACTATTCTCTTTATCCCACCAATTGACAGCTATCTTGTATGCTGTTCAGATGTTTTATCCTTTATCTTCTTGATCTTACTTTCCACCAATTTTCCCTGCAATCACAATTCTTTCCAGATGCTCCTTACGAATCGAATGTTCAAAGAAGGTCAGTTGTCTTTTCCTAACTTAACAAAATTTCTTGTCATTTCCTTTTGCCCAGATACCTTTGCGTTTGTTATTCGGTCCGTCCAAGTGATAGGCAAGAGTATACGGCATTCGAAGCCTTATTTAAATTTGGGAATAATATTGGATTCTAGAACTCTTTTCTAAAGAATTTTTTTATTTTTGAATATGGAGTTTATTCCCTGGAAAGTACTTTTTATTAACCTATCCATATCGTAATTTTGTGTCACACTTTTCGTGTCTCCTACCTTTTTACCCAAAAGGCAAAAGTGTCTTCTACCTTCTTACCCAAAAGGCAAAAGTGTCTTCTACCTTCTTACCCAAAAGGCAAAAGTGTCTCCTACCTTCTTACCCAAAAGGCAAAAGTGTCTCCTACCTTCTTACCCAAAAGGCAAGCCTTATCTATAACCAAACAGAATCAATTTTTGTGGTCTAAGATAAAATTATCTGGTCTGTCATAATTAAATGCTATTTTTTCTGATCTCATAATTTAGAGAAATTTCATTCTTCTTTCGGTGACTGGGTCTAAACAATGCTTTTGTCATTTCCTGAGTGACTTAAATTATTAATTTCCATAAATGATAATTGATAATCTGTACGACACTGTCACATCACCTCTTGTTTTAGGTTACAGTTTGTGCCATGCTACCTTCTTTTATCTACAAATCCTATGCCTTTCAACCTCTGGCGGTTGAAAGTCATAGGTCGAGCTAAAAATAAATACTAACCAAAGATATATCAATAGATATAGATCTTCAATATGAAACGTCAAGAAGTATATTTCTTCCAAAGAGACCTGTATACAAGAACAAACTGGCACCGTTCAATCAGCGAACATTCAGTCCACTGCTAGCTGAATGGTGTCACTTCATTTTGAAACAATTTTAATTATTTAGGAAACCCTTAACAACATCGGAGGTACAAAACAAACAACCCGACTAAACTCAGTGCCAAAAAGTAAGGGTAAAGAGTCCGGAAATGGAAGAAACACTTCTTTATTATTCTCGATAGTGTGACAAGCACAACAAACTCTATGGTTAAGAGAGCTTATTTCACAAAAAACGGTTTAAAATAGTCTTGAAATCTGTGAAGAGTAAGAAAGCCGCTTGGGTTAATGACAGTAAGGCTGAAGAGTGAAAGGTCAGGAAATTTATTCACATTTGTCTTCCATCCAACAATGTAGTAAATATTCCATTTTTAATAGAGTCTTGGACTGAAGGCTGTATTCAGTCCATGACTAAACCTTAGCTGTTTCAGCTAAGGTTTATATTCACTACTTCTGTTGCAGCTCAGGCTTATATCGCCATACTGGGTAAATGAGTTCAGCCAGAATTATAGAAAATTCTTTAAAAAAAATTAATAAAACAGAATTAGAAAAAAGTACCTAAGATAAGACATTTACTGTCAGGTATTTACTGTCTTGAGGCCTTTTTGGGCTTTAAAACCAAATATCTGTTGGTGATGATACTCTGTTTATTTTTTCGAAGGCCTGTGATTTATTTGACAACATGAAAATTGCTGAAATCTGAAAGGCTACAGGGTATGAGAAAAAAGTGACAGAAATTACGATCCTTTATAAGAAAATCAAATTAATGGTTTCATTTCCCAATGGCGACACCAATTTTTTTCAGATAGTGTTTTCTGCAGGAAGACAAAATATTTTGTTTATTATATTCTTCAATTACTTTATACGTGTCAATGCATATTAAAAAAGCATCTTGATTTTACTTATTATAAAACCAGGAGTCAAAAGAATCCAGAAAAAGTTAGATGCGGTTTACACTGACGATTTCATCCTATTCAACAAGGGTATTGCAGATACATAACTTCTCTAGAACTCGCTGGAAGAAGCAACAGTGGTTATAATTCTTTAGTTCAATGCCAAACGTTTTCCATGAATCAAATTACCCTCTCTTTCATGTTTAGAAGATACTTTTTCAGAGTTACAATAGAGATAATCCTGAGGTACGGTTCTCTGGAATAGATAGTAATGCAAAAAAGTTGAGGACATGTTTGATGACATTTGCACTCAAATGCTATGCGTAGTGCTGCGTACACAGAACCATCCAACCAATATTTAGTACTACTGGAAAACTACTGTCCTGTTTAAAAGCATTAAGGAATGTAGAATTAAATTTGCTAGGCAGAATTTTTGCGGCAATGAACTTACAAGCAAATGTACTAAGTAGCGTCCCAGCCTACGTAGCTTCACTAATAGTTGTTGCAATTAATAAAACCGACCGAATCATGGAAATAAATATCCTTTTATAGCTGATTATGTACTCATCATAAATATAAAGCTTGCTCAATAGATCAAAGAGGCTAAGCAATTGCCGATAGTTGTTATCATACTGGTTCTTAATATCGAGAATATTTGTGATGGTATCCTTGATGAATTTGTAAATTGGCATGTCTGGTAGGAACATTGAGAGCTAGATTCTTTAACTTGAAAGTCCTTTGACCGATACTAAATATCATATTTACTTTTTTCAGCTTTAATTTTTGAAATAATGTCATGGTCATTAAGACCTTTCCAAAAGAGGTCCTTATCATCATCCAGCGCGTTTTCAATAGTGAGGGAATATTTTCTTACTGAAATATATGAGTAAGCCTTCTGCGTCCCTTTATGATACAGATGCATGCTCATTTTAACTGAAATTAATAGTATAAAAATTTGTGAGGAATAGAAAGGTTCCTCAAACCTTATGATACACTGCATGCCATGCGATGTTTACCAGATTGATTACAGTGAAAAAGACAACCTCTAAGCCATTCCATTTCAATTCCGTAAATTCTATTTTTTTGAAGCTTAAGTATAATATTTTCACGGATAGTAGTGGCAAACGCCTAACCTAGGTTCATAATAACTGTTCTAAAGAGCTTGTCTTTACCAACTGATTTTTCAGTAATAACTGACAAATAGAATCACTGATGACACAAAAAAACTATCTTTAAGGAAACTAAACTGGTTGTTGGAAAGTATTTCCTTAAAGATGATTCAAGAGTCTCACAAGCACTGTGTATCTAAAGACTTTCAATGACACGGATAACAGTATTGTTGAGCAGGTTCATGAGTGGTTTTTTGAGATATTTCCAAAGAATAGGATATATTTTAGATTCCAAAAAAAAGTTGATTACTTTGTCAGTCGTGAGACAATTTCTGGCACTATATATTTAGACGAAATAGAGAAAGCTTGTTTAATTTTTTTTTTTTGTTTTAACGTCATTTGCCCCCAATAATTGGAGGCTCAGACGATGCCCTTCAGGGGGCTTTGGTTTGATTTGGAAGTGAGGAATTTCTTGAACGGATGCCCTTCCTGACGCCATCCAATGGAGTTTTCTTTTGTAAAGTTCCGAATTCTTTTCGGGACTTTACAAAATTGAACCCGGAACCTCTGTGCGACAGTACTGATCATTAAGCCACGGTTTCTCTAAAGCTTGTTTAGTTCTTTTGCCTTATTTCCTTTCAATGAACAAAGATATGTTTTGGTTTTATTTGAAAGATATAAGTGAAGCAAAATGTACTATTATATTTCCGATTTTTACCATCAGGTCCACTTTATACAGTATTAAATGGAGTGAAAGGAATTTTTTACAAAGTCCGTTTGAAATTTGCTTTAGGTTGGTAAATTTTTAATCACCCAATTCAAATAGCTTACATGATGCATCAGCTTTCTTATTAGATGGATAAGCTTTGAGAATTCACCAAAATTGATCAGGGTCATTAGAGTTTTCTTTGATAAACCCTTTATTGGAACTGGCTTTTGACTTTAGAATAATTTGAGTCACAACGTTTCGTTTGCTATAATTTTTTCATCCTTTGTCGCTTTATCGGAATTTTGCAACATTCTATCTCCAGAGTAAGCCAAAAAGGAGATTTGCAATTCACTCCATTCTACAGCTGATGATGCGTGTTTATGAAAGATACTCTAAAATACCATTGCCAAATTAGAGAGCGCATATTTTTTAACCCTTGCGCTATCGGTGGGCAAACAATGTGTTTTGTGAACAAGACAGATTGTTTTCTGATAATTGCGATAATATCAATATGTGTTGGTGATTCCATTACGATACAAGTCGATTTTATCATAAATTGTTTACATTCACAGAGTTTGGAAATCCTTTTAATTGGTTTTTTATTGCTTTTATCTATAAGTTAACATGAAGGCATCCGGTGAGAATAACCTCTTTAACCTCTTTAGTTGTTCAGCTCAAAATTTCTTCTGTCATAAAATGTCATAACATTTTTTGTACATTGTCTGTCAAATCTTGGAGTCGGTATATGAATGCAGCAATACAGCTTTTAGTCTTTTCTCAGATGATTTTGAGGAATTCTATCACTTGCGATTTCAGATCACTGTGACCTAGCAATTTAGTTAGTTATTTATGTGAGCAACACCGTCCCTGTACAACCCATTTTTCCAACATCTTTGAACAAGTGTAAAACCCCAGGCATGAATAATGCTATTTAGTTCATCTGTTAAATCAAATTTGGTGAATTTTTAGATATCTACTTTAAAGCTGTGCAAAATATCCTTAATCAATGTTACAAACAACCAACAAGCATTTTGGTTTAAATTTTTATTCTTCCCCAACAAAGGTACAATATAGGTATCGATCTTGTAGAACATGAACCAAGATAAATGTCACCAGAAAGCAGTATTAACAGGCTATAAACATCGAATTTAGTGTACAGATAACCGTAAGACTTTCTAAAGTTGGTGTTACAAGTTATTTTTTATTGTAGTGTTAAACAAGTGTTTTTAGCAAAGAGGGAATTTTTAATTTACTTTTTATCCTCTACCATAATTATACCCTGATCATACTAAAATGGGAATAAGATCAAAATGAGGATATCAAAACAACTCTAACGTTTTTGGTATAGATACAGAAAGTTTACTGTAGCGACTTTAGCAAAATTAACACCAAATCAATAAAATTTTAAGAAGGCATACCATGCCTCTTTTAAAATAAAATTAAATGACCAGGAAGAAGTGTGGACTACACATATAACTTTCAAAACATGTATAGAGTAATTGCGCAGTGAACTAAGGACACTAGAACATCTTTCACATTTGATGTACCAATAACAAGGTGATAACCACAAAATCACGTCGATAGCTGCTTTTTCCATTTATTCAATACTGTTATATGCAATAGAAGAAACATGTAAATCTCTTTACTTCTCTTGTCTAAAATTAGCTGTTAGACCTGCATCACATTCCAACGACATCCAAATACTTCACTTTAAACCAAACCAAAAGGTTTAAATCAAGTGATATGAACAAATCGGATGAAGTTGATTATCCGATTCGTTTATCTAACACGAACAAGAATGACAATGATACGGATTTTAAGTGGTCATCGTCTGTACCCAGACTCTTCTATCGAAAAGAGCTGAGTGACATTTTAGGGTTTGAGTCTATCAAAAGAATAATCAGAACTCTCAGCTTCAAAGTTGAAGGGAAAAATCTTCATAAAAAAGAAACAAGTATTGCATTTTGTCGCAGTGAATGACAATTTTGCTCTGTATTTCAATCTGGAAAGTGATAAGCTTCTATTGATTTACTGCCATTGTAATGGTGTAAATAGAGTTTTATCTAACTTTCGTATTCTAGACTATGATGCAAAAGCATCGAAGCTGCTTAATTTTAAAAGAAACAAAACAAAATAAAATGTGTTCTGTTCAAGAACACCAGTCAATATGCATCAATAACCATTGGGTACTCTGCAGGACCGAAGAAAAAACATGAACAAATAAAGAAGAAAATTGAACCAACTGAATACTCCGTTCACTGGTTGAGATCTGTTGACTTTGGAACGGTTATGTACTTGACAGTCTAGATACACAACGTTTACTTGCATTCTTTTTTGGAAAAGTCGATCTAGTGCCAACAATGGCAAAGAAGTGACTGGATGATCAGACTTAAAATGTAAATTAGGCTAAAAAGACAATTGTTTCTTCCCTAGTACCACAGGCAAAGTAATCCTTTTTGCCTTTTCTATCAATTTGAAGACCAAGAAGCTGGTTACGAAAGCACGTGTCAAACAAAAACAATGTTTGAAGAACATTTACTGTATATTTCCTGGTCTAAAACTGAAAAAACTGAAACAGGATCTCTTTTACAGGCCTGGCATTAGAAAACGTATGAATGACAATTATGTAAATTCTATATATGTTGCAGAACCAATCGTGAAGATTTACTTTGTTGCAGTAACAAAAACATTTTCCTGGAACTGACCACAGGAAGCTGAGTTGTTGCTATCTGACTTGTTGACGTCTGTACACCTTACTTTGCGAGAGGATGTTGGAAATGTACAGAAAGTTAGGTATTGAAATGAGTATCAAACTACATTTTTTCCAGGGTCATTTGGACAGTTTACCACAGACATACTACGATATGAGTGACGAAAAAGGTAAAAGACTTCATCAGTAACTTTTAGTCATAAAGGATAGATACCAAGGAAGATGGAATCAAAGAACAGCACTCTTGGAGTCTATACAGACACGTCTATGAATCACTCTTGAAAATAAAAACAAAACAAAATTGAACTACAATCTTTCTTTACTTATCTTGATTTCCATATAATTGTGTAGAAATATTTACTACTTTTGTTCTTAAATTCATAGTTCTAGTTGATTTTTTTTTTACCTGTGTAATTATGCAAGTATTGTTGCATAAAATATTATCTAAATAGCCAATCTTTTTTAGTTTGTCCCTTAAAAAAATCATCAGAATGATTTTCTTCTTTGGTTAGTTTTCATTTAAACTTCAATCCTTGACATTACTTTAATAAACATCTCTGATTTTTTTCTGAACACCACAGCTTAAAATAATCTTTTTACACCAACAGAAGGTTTTTTGCTTTTTCTAATTACATGACAAGAAAATCAGAGCTAACTAGAAAAAATGACTACGATATTTTGACTGAGCAGCTCACAATATTAGTTACAATGAGCTGAGATATTTTATTGTGTATGCCAGTGCTGATACTGTTTTATTATTTTAGTATACTAAACTTTTAATGTTTTCTTTCATATTATATACTAGATCCCATAGAATGTTAAGGCATAAGAAAATTTGGTTTTATTGTGCGTGGAAATAACTTTGGAAGAGACAGAGGCATAAAATTGTAAAAGATAGTTAAAAATGTCCATTAAATATGAAATATACACCAATTTGGGCTCTATAGGTTACTTTATAGTAGTTAAAAAAAATTGTCTTAACCCTAAAATTTTTATTTTGATATTTTTGCAGGTATTTTTTGTCAAAATATATTTACTATCTTATATTAACGTTAAGAGTATTTAAATAATAAAGCTGTAAAGTTATACAAATTTTAGATATATTATGTAACGTTTTAGGTATTTGCTGCTGGTAATAAATAATTGATTTAGAATTGTTTTACTCTAATTTCATTTCCCTTAACTATCTAACCCATCGCAGTAGTTGCTGCTAATGGGTACTTATAGTTTAGTTGTGTTGAGATTGGTCAACTACCTATTGAACCTTGCTGCATAAAACTCACAGTGAATAAATTTAGACAGATTACTGGATCTTATTTTTTCTTCAATCTGTGGAAGATTTTTGTATTCAAAAAACTAAATATTAAATCCTTTCTCCTTTGTCTACATTCAGTCTTAAACGTGTCTATCCTGGCATCCTGTTGATTGTTTTTGTAACATAACTGGTGCTTGATGAGAATTTCATGGACTGACTATATCAGCAACAAAGAATGCTAAGAAAGACTGTTGTAGAAAAGTAGATTTTCAGGAAAATTGAGGTTCTTGGGACACAGAGTAAGGAGAGATGGTATGAGAAACTTTTGGCCACAAATGTAGAAGGCTAAAGGAGCAACGGTAGAAAATAATTTTTAGGAGGTATGATTTTGTGTCTGGATGGCAGCAAAGAGAAGAAAAAATCAGCAAGGCTAGCTGGCAGAGAAAACCAAATTAGGAGGAAACTATGGCGAGAGAGCATCCTTAACCTACTCAAATTTATCAGTAAATAAGATAAAGGAGAAGAGCTCAGGGCCTTTTTTCACAGCATGCTTGAGGTTGGTTTTCTTTCAGCCATCGCTATAGCTGTTATTGCTTTGCTTTTTTGCTAGATTCTTGTTAAAATCAGAAATATTTTTTCATGCTAGTTCTGTTTCCAGCTCATGCTTTGCTCATCTTCTTTTTTCCATTGTCTAGACATGGTATGTGCATATTACATCTTTCATGCAAACATGTTGAATCAAAGACTCCACATTTCATTTGATACATTGTCAAAGGTGCTTCTCTTTTGCATTTTTGCTACTTTTACCGAAGTTATTCTCTTCCTTTCTATTTAAACTAGCACACACCAAATCACTTTCTTGGTGCAGAGTACTGTTTACACCTTACATATTTTACAGCCATACGTTTTTACTTCCTTCTTTCTTTAATACGTTCTTTTTCCTTCATATCTAATGAAGTACCTTTATTTTAGTGGATTGACTTAATACAACTATTAGCGTCTGTTTGCACCTTTTAAAATATATGCAACATATTTGTATATTTATTTCTATTCATGTGCTGTGAAACTTATGTCCCAATCTAGAAATTCAATCTCGTATATCCAACACATGTTTTCTCTTTGTTCAAAACACCTATATTCTCTGATACCCAACTGATAGTCTACTGTCTCTTCAATCAAACAGTTGCCATTATTTTTGTTTTTTCTTATTTTTTCTTCTTTCTTCTTCTTCTTTTTTATTATTTTTTGTAAAATTGTCACATTTAGCTCATGGTTTTGAGCTACGAAATTTGAGCCAAGATAAAAAATGATGCACGAAACATGTACAAATTCACTCCACAGAGACTAGGTTAAACCCCAGATATCAGCCGTATATACAGTGATTTTTTTTATAGTAATGGAAGTTTTCAAATCATTTTGTGCTTCTTTCAACATCTTTTAAAAAGTTGCTAATATGACCTTGACAATTAGTTTAAAGGTTTGCATTGTTGCTTCTCCCATTTTGAACTTTTTATGTAACAAACTTTTGATAATATTTATTTTATAACAGTATTGCTGTCGTTTGCAATTAACACATCAATCAGCATATGCTCTTCCTCTTGGGGTTTCAGTTATAATGTCTAGTCTGTCTGCTTGCGTAAAGTAATTTGTCAGGATGTCGGCGTCCATTAATAAGGATATATATATATATTCATTTTCAAGAATGGTTGATATTTTGTGGTCCTATGAATTTACGATGTGATAGGAAAAAGCTGAAAGGACTTTTCAATGAAACTGCCGTATTGCTCTACTCTATTATTTCATAAACCAACTTGCTGCCAGCACATCAAAGGTCAAACGATAAACAATTTTCATATTTTATGTGTGGACAGCGTATTTAACGCTGGATTAAAGAGTGGATTAGTGCTATATTTAATTACTGTCAACCTCGTGGTTCGTTATAAGCATAATTTGGTCTTGAAAAATGTAACATATTTTCTTAATTTTCTTTTTAACCGTAATCAACAAACCCTTGGGACTTTTTAATTGTATCCTTAATTACAATTGTTGTTACGGATATTATTTTTCTTTGTCATAATTGATCTAATTTGACTACCAGCGAATAATATGATAACCATAAAGGGAAGTGAGTAATTGACGAATGATTTAAAGAATTTATTTCTCCTGTCTTGTCTGAGTAATTATGACCCTAGTTTGTTGTACTTACTGTTGTTATAAGCTGGAATCATTTGATGTCTCTTCAATAGTTATTTTGTCAGACCATGATTCCACCTTGTATGTCATTAATATTAATTCCTATTTTTGTGCCATGGTATTTCTCTATATTTGGCTCCTTGATATATATTTTTATCTGTACATAACATTCTTTTCTTCTTTTCCGTTACTTCGTTACCGTCTTATTTCCAAACCAACACAGCCAAATGGATCCTATAATTAAAAGCATTTTTTTTGTCCTTTTCCAACTCAATTTGGATTTGGATATCTATTTCATTTTCCTCTTTGTTCCTGTTTACGTTATTCTATCTACTTGTCCACTCTATCGACGTTGACGATCATGCCCCCCCCCCCAAATATCTCTGTCCTTTGTATGTTGGATAATTTCATGACCAAGATTGACCAATTCTTCTCCTCGTGCTAGCCATATAGCCTTGTTCCTGTCTGCCACGAGCTCTTTTTCCCTCAATCTTTCCTGTGCTAACTAAATTTTCAAGCTTTTCTTTTCTACATTTATGACCAGTTTACGTTATTAAGAAATTCAAAAACAGGGGGTTAGAGAAGTGATTCAGACTACAAATGACTACGAAAGGATAATGGATTTTGTAAAAACAAAATGGGAATAACACTTCAATAATTTAATATTCAATTTAATAGACCTAAATAAGGTGTTCCTATTGAAATAATCTTATCGAGCAACAACAAAAATATCCAATTTTTTAATTTATTTTTTACTTTTACTTATACTTTTTTTACAATAGGAAGTACTAAGGGAAATTATTCAACTTTTCCAAAAGTTTCAGTAATAATAACCCTTCTATTCAATCATGCTTCACACCATCACTGTGTCATCCTTGATTTGTAGCTGAAATATCACTTCCAAATTAGAGTTTGACCTTAGGATGACCATTAAGCTTTCATAAATAAATATTCCCATAAATTTATCCTTTTTTCATGCCAGGAAAGAATAACAAAGGATTACAGTAAATTTTAAAAGTAAATATTTGTACTTATAAAATCCGCTGAGAGCTAATACCAGCGTGCCTTAGAAGTGAAATTTAAAACTATTTCAGGATGGTACAAAGCTATGATAGGAACTGACTTACAGGAAGGTAGATTTTGTAAAATGTAATACGTGGTGTTATTAATAGAAATGATCATGATAAAGGGAAGAATGAAAGCAAGGGTCAGATAAATTAGAATTCTCAATGCTGATGAAACACACTCGAAGTGCCACAGTTTGAGATTAAAAAAAGAAAGGAAATTAAATTAAATTAGTTTTTGTTTGAATGACAGAATGTAGGTCATACCACAGAAATCATGAGAGTGGTACCTGGGTTTTAGTAGCTCAAAATCAAAACTTTTTTGTCAGGACAACAAAGGCGGATATTTTCTAGTTCTTCTTTTCACCTTTTCTTGTCAAAAATTCATATATAATTAAAATGATGTAGCAGGACACACACACACACACACACACAGATATACACACAGAGTACAAACGAAGGTACTCGAGGTCTTGCAAAAGTCCCTAATATACGTGAGAAAGCAAGAGAATCTAAATTGAGGTGGTATGACCATGTTATGAGTATGGGGGGAAAGATGGGTATAAAGGAGGCATTCTAAAGCAAGGTAAGCGGCAAGAGGAGTAGAGGAAGGCAACAGCTGCATTGGAAGGATGTCATTAAGAGAGATATGGAGGAAGTTCAAGCAACGACGGAGGACACCAAAGGCCGGAGGAAGTCGAAGGGACTGATACGACCTGACACGTTGGAAAAGACCGAAAGGAGAAGAAGAAGAAGAAGAAGAAGAAGAAGAAGAAGAAGGACACACAGATGGTATGAACTCACTATATACCAAACTAATGTTCAAATCGATCTTTTGTGAGCTATAGCTGAAAGGGAACTAGTTCACGACGTGCAAAACTATCCTTTGTCCTTTGTGCAAATTATCTTGTGTAAAGAGTCTGTATAAAAATTGCAACATTCTCAAAGAAAAAAAGGAAGTTTGTTACCCTTAAGTGAGGACAAGGAAGAGATTTCAATTAAGGAAAAAATGATAACCTTTTCCAATATAATAGGTAATATTTCCCTAAATTTTAAATTTATGACACTAAGAATAAGCTTTCTTTCTTTTACTAAGACAAATAAATTCTATAGCAGAATACGAAAAATATCGACTTGTCTATGTCGATTTTTTTAAAGGCCCTACAAGTCTGGTTGATTTACTTCACTGGAGTGCTCAAAATAAAATTTTAATTAAGGATTATTTCTCATCATGTTCGTTCCCATTGGAAATAACATTCTATTAAAAGTAAATGAAATTTCGAATTACGTTTATGTCGATCTATTGAGACTGAAAAATAGGAGTAAGGGTTGTAAGAAACTCAAGAGAAGTCATTTATTGTTGAATAACTAAAGATACAACTTTAAAAGTTTCTTTATAAAAACCCAGGGTTTTTTTCGGGGCGTACATAAAAATCAGTTCACTTTTTGAACCTTTGTTTGTAGTAAATTAGGATCTATTTAATCCAGATGCTACTAGATATAAGATTGAGCCTAGAATTTGAAACTAGAAAATAGAATTAAAAGAGTAAAATGTTGCTCTCTCGCTGACAAAATAGGAAAGGGTCATCATTTGCAAGGCAGAAGTCAAATAGCAGATGTAGAAAGTGTTACAATGAAAACACGATACTGCAGGTGAGCCAAAAATTTTGGAAACTTGTTACAAATTTTATTAGAATATTGACTGTATTTGATTTTTTATTGTTTCCTTTATTTCTAGCTTGGTGGATGTTGTATGGAGTCTACACCTTTACTGTTCCAACAATATGATGATAGCTTTACTGAGCTTAATGACTTTGAATAAAAATACCGTAGTTCCTCTTTGGCTACATCACCTAAATCCTTAGTAAAAATTTTACTCCAACAGATAGAAAAATAAGCACTTTGGTGTTCACATTCACTTTAAGTATATTAGTGGGGACCATACAAGAATGAAACACTTAAAAGTTGATCGACTTTACTTAAAGGAAACAAAAAGGATTTCCTTTTAATTTATCTTCTTATTCTTTTCTAGCAATGAAGACAAACAGAGAAAAGTTGATATTCAAGACTGTACTGTACAATGAAACAGATTTACTAAAAATTGTCACTGCTAGATAACACGTAAATTTTAGACTTAAAGAAGACAGAAAACAAAAGCGAAAAAAACCAGAAAAATAACTGGAAAGAGCGAGAGAGAGAGAGAGAGAGAGAGAGAGAGAGAGAGAGGGGGTAAAGAGAGACAGAGAAAAAGGGAGACAGAGAGAGACAGAAAGGCAGAGACATAAAGAGACAGAGAGACAGAGACAGAGAGACAGAGAAAAAGGGGTATACACCTAAATTTTTATTATCATAAAAGCTCCAAACAATGGTTGAAGCCACTTGGTGGTAGAGAATATGATGGAAGTTAGTTTAAAAGAGCTTGTTTTTTTAAAGAGCTCAGATCATAAGATTTGGATAACGAACGAAAGAACCTTTAAGATTAAAATTCTATCAGTATCAGGTTAGGCGGGATGGCATCAAATGATATCCAATCAAAAATATTTATTACAGAAACTGCACTAACAAAAACAGTAGAAAAAGAAAAGAAAAATAAGATATTGATGTCACAAGAGTTGAAGAGCCGAATAAATGTCAGAGGCTCACTAGGACGCTACAAGCCTCAGTACAATAATTGTATTATATAGAGTTACCGGTATATTATTATCTCAATTTCACTTTGCTCGCAATCGTGCGATAGTATTTTACCCTTGGGAATGCGACAAGTTGTAATAACCGATGTGTGCAAGTGGCATCAAATTGTTAGTTTGTAATCTTGATGCCGCAAGATTATCTGTTTCATTTCAGAAGGAAATTATCTTACTCAGTAGACACCATTATCACGTTTTGATTACATTTAGGAGTTCGTAATTTCCGTTTGACACTGAGGTTCGGAAAGTGTAATAGTTCCGACTAGGTGCTACAATCTCAAAAACGTCGCCCAACCCGTGTTCGGTTGACATGAATATCGGACCCTTTCTCCTGGACGTTCAGTAGTAGTTGAATCTGAGTAATGCAAGACTTGTTGGATATTTCATAGGGACAAAGACTTTCGTTTGGCAGAGGAAGAATATGTTAGTTGTTCCCGTTTTTTTGAGCTGATTTATTTACAATAAATTACATTAGAAATCCTTGGATCTCTGTCGTTCCTGCGTGGCCGCAATCCTGTCCTGTTACATAAAGAGTGAAACGATTCAAATGAAAAACTCTCCTTTTAACATTTTCGCGGAGATCCAAGTGCCATGACGATGCAGCAGCCCCTTTAAGATAACAGTATTTGATGCATGAACATTCTTAAAGATCTTAAAGTAGACGAAAAATACCTAATAAATAAATGCGTAGAAACGTGCGAAGCTAGTTTTAAATTCTTAACCTCAGAAACAAGAAATGGACCTCTCCAGATTTGTTAATCTTTGTCTCAACAAAATTATATAGCGTCTTTCTTTGTATTTTCCTGTCCTGGAAAGAAATGATCAGAGGAAAAATAACGCTTGTAAATATTTATGAAGTTCTTGAAAGAAGAGAAAAAGTTACGATGTTTAAAAATTGTTTTCATTATTAATATTTTTGATAATTTTTAGACAGGATATACACATTTTACTGTTTCTTACATAATTATTAACTTGTATCCTGCCACACATATATGATGGTCTCCGGTGTGAAGTAGACCTTTGATATATACAAGAAAACAACTTTGCCGAAAGTAGACTTGCTGATTGATTTATGATAAGAATCCCAAGAAAGAGGAAGTGAGAAATAAGACAAACCAATTTCAAATAAGCCTTTTTTGTCAGATAGTTCAATAGAAATCCAGACTCATGTGTGCATACTTTTTGTTAGCTTTATTTTTTGTTTTAAACCAGAAGTCCACCGTTTCGGGGATTTTTTTCGTTGTTTTTTATACAAAACTTCGTCATTAATACAATAAAAAGAAAAAATAACTAATTTTGTATTTCAAAGCTAGACGACAGTTATCAGAGATTGCGATGAAATTCTAAAAATCCTTAAGTATTTCTTTTTCTCCTTTTAGCTTATTCCAACGGGTCAGGTCAGGTCAGGTAAGGTCAGCAGCCCGGCTCAGTTTCCTCCAACTTTCTCTGGTTTCTGGTGTTTTCTGTTGTTGTTAGAACGTCCTCCATATCCCTCTTGATGACGTCCTTCCACAGCATCTTCTGCTTTTCTCTACTCTTCTTGACCTCTACCTTGCTGGAGAATGACTTCTTAGCAGCCATCTCTTCCCCCATTCTCATGAAATGGCCAACATAGCTTCTCTTGCCTTCTCCCGTATGTTAGGGACCTCTGCAAACCTTCGAATATCTTTGTTAGTTCGGTGTTCCTACAAAGACACACCTATCCATCTTAACATCTTTAGTCGACATTAGTGTCCTCTCTTCCACTTTTCTTAAAAGCATCACCTCTAGTCCGTACAAGAGAACTGGCCTAATCTTACACTTGTAAATCGTCACTTTCAGCATAAATGGCATGGCCCTGTCACATAATATTGGACTTGTTTCCTTCAATTTCATTCATGCTATCCTGATTCTGTTCCTAATCTTCTCACTACATCCTTCTTCTTCCTCTATGATTGAATCCAGGTAACAAAAACTTGTGTACCTGTTTAATCGGACTTTCTTGTGTGTCAACAATGTGGATCCCCTCCCATCCTCCTATGCTGGTAACTAGCGTTTCTGTCTTCTTTGCACTCACTTTCAACCCTTTCCTATCCAAAGCTCTCTGCTATTCATTCAATTGTCTCTGCAGTTAAACCTCACTCTCCGCTGTAATCGCAAGATCATCCACAAAGAGAAGTTCCTTTGGTAGACCTTGTCTTGCTACTGTGCTAATGGTGTCTATAACCACTACAAACCCGAAAGAGCTTAGCGCTAAGCCCTGATACAGGCCGATTTTAATGTTGAACTAGTCGGTTTTGCTTTTTCCAAGTCCACTAGAGCTATAAACATTTCATTTCCTTCCAGCTTCTTCTTTTGCTGTTGTTGCAGAATAAAGCTAGCATTTGTGATAATTTTGCCTAGCATAAAACCAAACTGCATGTTGTTTATCTCATTCAAGTGTCTTAGCCTTCTATTCAATACTCTTTTATACATCTTCATTGCATGCACTAGCAGCTTCCTTCCTCAAGAATTGCCACACTGCATTATGTTCCTTTTCTGATTGTAGATTGACACTAAACCACTCTTGTGCCAGAAGTCTGGCATTTCCTCTTCATTTCAAGCTTTCTCGATGAATGCAGGTAACCGCTCTGTTCCTTTCTACTTCCGGGCTCTGATGATATCACTCGAAAATTGATGATAGTCTCAGTGCTTTTTCCTTCTTCATTTTTCCAAGTCCCACTTCCACCTCCTCAACCGTGATTGATCCCTCTGGGGCTTCAACCGTACACTCTCTCCTTATCCTTCCGTGCATACTTCCTGTTCAATACCTGCTAAAAGTAGTTCATCCGTCTTTGCCTGATTTTCTTGTTTCCTGTCATCATCTTCGTCCTTCAATATGGTGGAATCTCCATTACAATTTCGAGAATTTTCACGTTTCTGGCTATTTAAAATACTTTCTGTTGACCTTTCTTGCTCTCAAATTCATCATACAATCCCTTGCAGCTTTTTTCTTTTCCCTTTGAAACAGCCTTCTTTGCCTTTCTTTTGCACTGCCTATACTTGCCAGGTCACTCTGATCATCTTTCGGTTGGCAAACGCCTTCGGCTTGTCTCTATCAGGGATGAGCAGGTAGTCTAACTGACTTTTTTGTTTCCACTCTTGTATGTTACTTTACATTATTCCCTTTTCTTAAAGCATGTGTTAACAATAACCATGTCTAATGCATCCGCCATGCTCAGGATTCGTACACCTTCTTCATTTCAGTCACCAAAGCCTTTTCCTCCGTGACAACATTCGAACCTATGGCTGGTTTCTTTCACATGTCTATTCAAGTCAACAGCAATGACTACTTTCCCCGATGATGATACCTCTTGCACAACTTTCTCTAGCCCTGTCAAGAATTTATCATTTACTTCACCAATATAACCAACTTGTGGAACTGAGGCAGATATCTCATTGAGCAGCCCATCCTCCTTTGAAATCGTCACACTCACCACGCTGCCATTGACCCGTTTGACTTGAACCACATTTTCCTTTTTAATTTCGTTTAGAATAATGGCCATACCATTTCCTCTTTTCTCAGTTCCATTGTATATGATTTTATATCCTTCTCCCAGTTCTTTCAATCGACCCCATTTACACGTTGTTTCTTGCACGCACAAAATGTCAACCTTCCTTATTTTCATCACTTCTAGTAATTCTCTTCCTTTTCATGTCATTGATCCCACATTCCATGTCCAAATCGTCATTCTTGAAACATGCCATAATTTCTTTAACCGCAGGGTCTTTTTTCGGTACTCCTTGCTTACTTCTCACTACTCCTAGGGGAAGAAGTTTGCGCATCGCTTACGGGGGAAGCCCTAGCCTCATTCGCAATTGACTGACCAAGATTCATCATTTTTGAATAGCCAGGGGTTTTACACTCGGCAGGCTGGAACTGATAACAACGCCTTTTTAAAACGTGTATAGACTTCAGCAGTGGCAAGACCATTCTTTGGTTAGACCTAGTACTAGCTCTTGCATGTGCTATGAGAATGACCATTGATGCTTCATACGCATTCATCCGCTTATCTCCGCATCCAATGCCCCTGCCTTGACATCTTTGTACACTGAGGGATAAGGCATCCGCTGTCAGCAACGCAAATGGCATTACCTATCTTCGCCGAGTTTATCCCCGCCAGCCAAGGCGGTTTACAGGGATGTGGCCGTTGCCGTGTACCAGTAACTAATTGGAGCCATCATTGAAAGTTGAGAGCCATTTGGAGACCAGTGAGTCCATTTATCCTATAAGTAGAATGCAACTGTTGCATGCTACTGGGTGGCACTCCACCTGATTTCCCCACACAACCCAAAATTTTTTAAGTATTTAAGCTTTATTTTACGCTACAACTGTTTTGAAACCAGAGACTTTAGGAATTTTGAAGTTGCAACTAAAGAAAAAAAAAGAACTTATACTAGCATTGGTGCCAGAAAAAAAGTTAAAGTATTCAGCTTAACATCTAGGTATATTTTATGGAATTTTAATCTTAGGGGGACCTATCAAACTGAATGAAAGTACTTAAATATTAAATGATTCTGTTTTGTATATATACTGCCATTCTATAATGATATTAGGATACATATCTGCACTTTGGTTTTTCATGTAAAACAAACTTTGTTGTGTAAACAAAATAAGGCATTAATAAAAGTGTTAAAAAAACCCAAGGACTCCTAACTATCATAATGAAACATATGACTTCAGGTCACTTTATGATGAAACAATTTGTCAATTTATAGTGAGATGTATTATTAAAGGTAATTACTCACAAAGATTAAAAGGCTGAGTACTACATTCATTCACATTTACTGTAAATATCGCTTGGCACCATTAAATTATTCTTTTGCCCATATTTTGTAATTTCTATCTTCCTCTTCAGTGCTCACAAAGAAGATTATTAAAAGTGGCTTTATCTAACTTAGAAATTTCTGACTTGATTTTTGACTGAATTGGAGTAATAACTGCCCACTCCTCTAGTTTTGATTTTTAAGTATCATTAGAATAGCGTTTGGCAATAATAGACTTTTACTTGCTTTCCTTTGTAGACTAATTTTAAAAGTAGCACATTTATAATTTTTGTGTCATTAATTTATTTCCATATTCAATCTTCTTTTCACATATTTTTTTAAAATGTGCTTCTTGGCACAATAAATTCAAAAATTGCCTGAAGATAGTATGCTAAAACTAACTACTCGACGAAAAATAAATACAAAATATCCTGGGTAGTAACTTGTAGTAGCAAAAATTACAGAGATGTGACACCTGCGTAAGCACCGTATTGAATTTGAGCCAGAGTCTGTACCTATCTTATTATTATATTCCATTGTCTGTGTTAAACGTGCTATGGCCTTAATCAGATCATTCTGAATCATATATTTCACTTTCCTTATTTTACTTAATGTTACTTTCACCATATTCCTTACATCCATATTTGTGGGCATCACTTGCTCCTGCATTACAAAGGAGATCCACAATTTGCGGAGCCCTCAGTCTTATTTGCTTGATTTTGATAAGATGGCTAACAGCAGTCCTGACAAAAATGGTCAGTTTGAATGAAAGATATAGTTGAAAAAAACCGATCTGATTAAGAGAGTAGTATGGAAAGCTGAATTGGTAGGCCATTTGATCATGATAGTCATAAACATTGGTCAGAAACCCTGCTCAATTCAGACATATTTTTCACTTATCTTAATTTTAAATCCTCTCTTTTAATGTTGTTTCCATGAGGAAAAATTGCTTTGGATTTGTTCAGTTGTAACCAGGAGGTTCTGGGTTTGTTTCTCTTAGTGGATAGAGACTGAAAATACAGTCATTGGTTGGCGTAAGGATGGGTTTAGGTCAAAAACTTCGCCACTGCTCTAATGAAGTCCCTCAGGAGGACATCGTCTGATATAAGGAAATGGGAAGAAAACATCAAAGCATAAATAAATATATACATGTATATACATATATATATATATATAGTAATAATTCCTGTTTAGAAAGGAAGTGCTAAAACAATACTAAGCAAATTTAGATGAGATACGCCACAGTGTACACAAATCTGAAGCCAAGGTGAATAAAGACAACAAAATAACGGTAGAGTCAGAAGCATAAGCAAACGATGTAGACACTACTTGGCTTAACTGTATAAACGAAGGTCAGTACAAGACGAAATCCAGCTTGGCGACAATGAAGCAGATGATCATTTCAATGGAAAAGAAAATAAGGCAGTGAATGTGTATTTGAACTGTAATAACCTTGCTGACAGAATTCAGTTTTGGTGTTTTGTAACTCAGAGGGAATAGTGATACAATAAAAAAAACAATAAGCGCACTGACTCAACAGTTTAACTATTTCGGAAAGCTTTCTTGAGATTTCTAGTTCAACTTATGTAAAGAGGCCAAATAAAATACTCTTAAGTGTAGTGAGCACAATAACATAACCTTTGTCTTTGTACCCCATATTTCAAAGATTATTCTAGTTATAGTCATGATGACATTCAGCACCCAGCTTATTGACTAAGCAAATAAAGGCAAAAATAGCATAGTGCAATACAGAGACACAAACATAGTAATCATCTCTATGTAAAAATATTCATTAGTAAAATCGATTAACCAAAGGGTAATTAAGTTCCTTTACAGACTTCAAGAGCTCTGCTTCAATATGTAACCTCAAAACCTCATAATTACATTTTACCGTGGAAGTGGCAATCCAGTTCGATAAAGGTGTAAACAATGAGTAAAGTTGCCGTTACTGTCTTCTGTCCTTTGAAAGACATGCACTAACGAAGTAGCTCAAGAAAGGCCAAGGACATTTCCAGTAAAACTATGCAACTTAATAGAATTTTATATGCGTATGGGATACCAAACTTTTAAGGTAATTGGAACTGATCTACAGAGTGCTCTTGAGTGTTTAATCGAAAAGCACCAACACTATAGTATGTAAATCCTTGGAAGAATGAAATTGAAATTGTATCGCTAGTCATGGTGGCAAGTAGATAAATATTACAATTGATAGGTGAGGTAACGTAGAATGTTGCAAAACTTAGATAGCTGGCTTCAAATCCAACAGACACTAAAAGAAATGACAAATACATTTGCATATGACGAACTGTAACTCCTTTAATTTTAATATCACGTAAATGAATACATCTACAATGTTGAAAAATAGGAGCAGATTTAAGTCAGATGGACACACTTGAAGTTACGGAATCCAGAAAATGTACGGTTTCCTTTTATAATTCAGCTTCCTTTGCCTTTATTCAAGATTATTGGGAACTTATCAAAAGCAATAGAATTAAGTAGTGGAAATGTCCAAGTCTTTTTGTCTTAATAAATATTTACAGTTGTGGGTCATCTTTCTTATGAGAGAAGTACAGGTATATGTCTTAATTCTGAGAAAATGTATCTTCAGTCTCAATCAGGTTAGCGTGATGGTAGAAGTTCCATTGATGGCATATTCGCCCTTTGTCAACTGATGGAGAAAGTTAGATAGCAGGGCAGAAATATGTACATAATTTTTGTCGACTTTACAATAGCTTTTGACACGTGAATCGCAATCTTCTCTTCCAAATCCTCGAAAAACTTGGTTGCCCGCCGAAGTTCCTAAGAGTGATCAAGAAATTGTATGCAAATGTGCATGCCTGACTGATTGCTGACGGAGAGCTAACCAAACCGTTTGAGTACAACAGTGGAGTAAAGCAAGGATGTAAACCAGCGCCCACTCTATACGGTATGTACGCAGCTGTGCTTTTACTCGCTTGCAAATATTTTCACAGGTGACAACTACAGTAGCAAGATCAATATCGCTAAAACTGAAACGATGTGCATCGGTCCAGAGCATAATTTCTTTATTGATGGTGTAATCCTGAAAAACGCCAAACGTTTCAAGTACCTTGATAGCTTTGTTAGTAGTGAATGATCAGTAAGGGAAGAAATAACAGCACAAATCCAAGCAGTATCGTCCGCGAATGGCCGCTTGTGACCCCAAGTTTTCGATTCACATAATCTCGCTCCCTCTACAAAAATCCAAGTATACAATCAATCTTTAATGCATTGCTCAAGTATGGATATGAAACTTGGACTATGTACAGCACTGATATCAAACAAATGCAAACAATCCAACAACGACATTTGCGCAGGATATTAAGAATCAAATGGGATGACTATGTCAATAACCAAGAAGTTCTAAGACTTTCGAATGTGGAGGACATTGAAGTCATGTTGACGAGAAGCCGGATGCGATGTGGTGGATTACTCGGTGTCTGGCAAAATAATCAAACGATATGAGAAACGAAGAGATCAGAGAAGAAGGAAAATTGTTGCTGCAAAATAATTTATATTATCTGGTTGTTTTTTTTGGTTTTTCTAAATTTACTTCATGAACATGTTTACCCGTTTCCGGTATAGGTGTTGTAGTAGTAGTAGTAGCAATAGTAGTAGTAGTAGTAGTAGTAGTAGTAGAAGCAGTAGTAGTAGTAGTAGTAGTAGTAGTAGTAGTAGTAGTAGGTGTCTCTGACTAAGAAAGAAAAGCTCTACAATGAATATCGAGATGCAACTCTTTCAAAATATTCCTTTCTCACTTTTAAAACTTATCAAAGGTTTCTTTAATTACATTGGATATTATTTTTGATTGAAGGAACAAACGATCTTCTCCAATTAAATCCATACTCTTGCCAGGGCAATGAAACTCAAGTGTTGTTTTCAGTTGGTGATAATTGTCTTTTAAATGAAGAAAATGGCCATTGTAAATCTACAGGTGTCTGCAGTTTTAATCTTGAGTTCTATGTTTTAAGACCCCTTTTTAGGTACTTTGAATCAGTATACAATAAAGGTTGTATCACTTCTTCATGTAGAATAATCTATTTGTCTGTTGGAAATTCAATCAAAGACACCGACGCCCTCTTCTACTAAGGAGTTACAACTTGCAATCAATAAATAATCAGTGTATGTGGGAAAACTAATGACTTTGAAAAACCCTGCTGTCTAATTACTTGTCAAAATATAGCATCTGCTCATAAATATATTCCAAGAGAGCAAAAATAATAGAATTCTAGGTTCCACTTTCATTCTTTGCTAGGATTTTATTGTCTATGTTTTTTAAGTCTTCCATTGACTTTAGAAAAACTCATGCTGTAACCAAATTCGCTTTGGCACCCATGAAGCCTTCGGACGTGGTCATAGTAAAGAAAAAATTGAGACACATTGCTAGATCAGTCTTAAAGAGACTTTTCTTGACAAAAAGGGGCTCAGCTGTCATAGCAAGTATGTGTAGATAATAAGTGAGCCGTTGAAGAAAAGGAATTAACTACTATTTTCTAAAAAAGCACAAACATTCTTATAATGTTAGGATTTAGATAAACCCTCTGTCTTTTGTTGGGGTGTTCTATGACGTGGTGAGGCCATTTCTCTTTATACTTTTTTAAAAATGTCAAGGTTCCAGATCTTTTCAATAAACCTTCGCGGTTGGAGCACGTTTATTATATTCAATTCTAAATTACCCTTACAGAGCTATCATTTGGAAATTACACATTTAAGGAATTAACAATGATAGTCATTCATTGGTTATGTACATAAAGAATGCTATGCTAAAAAGGTGTGTGAACCTTTTAAATAGAAAATATCTGGAAAATATCAACTTGTGCCTATAGCTTTGCTGGAAAAACAGCATGTTTGAAACCATAAGTATTTGTATCAAGCAAATTTCGTCCTGCTCATCTTTTCAACTTATTTGGGAAAAAAATGTTCACTGCTGAACCTGATATTTTTTCATTAATCTTTTCAAAATAGTAGACTCTCATTTACTTTTCAGGTAAAAAAAAAGTTCATTAACATTAAATTTTAGTATTAAAGAGTTTATTTTCACCCTGCTAGGGAGAACGTTTAAACAAAATTGTGTACAATGAAGAATAACTAGATACGAAAAAGAAACAATATACATTTACAGATAGATGTAAACACCATTATTTACATTTCGATTTATTGTGTAATGTAGAATTAACCATCCAGTGAAGATACGATATATTTATGAATATATATATATATATATATATATATATATATATATGTGTGTGTNTCTAAAAAAGCACAAACATTCTTATAATGTTAGGATTTAGATAAACCCTCTGTCTTTTGTTGGGGTGTTCTATGACGTGGTGAGGCCATTTCTCTTTATACTTTTTTAAAAATGTCAAGGTTCCAGATCTTTTCAATAAACCTTCGCGGTTGGAGCACGTTTATTATATTCAATTCTAAATTACCCTTACAGAGCTATCATTTGGAAATTACACATTTAAGGAATTAACAATGATAGTCATTCATTGGTTATGTACATAAAGAATGCTATGCTAAAAAGGTGTGTGAACCTTTTAAATAGAAAATATCTGGAAAATATCAACTTGTGCCTATAGCTTTGCTGGAAAAACAGCATGTTTGAAACCATAAGTATTTGTATCAAGCAAATTTCGTCCTGCTCATCTTTTCAACTTATTTGGGAAAAAAATGTTCACTGCTGAACCTGATATTTTTTCATTAATCTTTTCAAAATAGTAGACTCTCATTTACTTTTCAGGTAAAAAAAAAGTTCATTAACATTAAATTTTAGTATTAAAGAGTTTATTTTCACCCTGCTAGGGAGAACGTTTAAACAAAATTGTGTACAATGAAGAATAACTAGATACGAAAAAGAAACAATAAATATTTACAGATAGATGTAAACACCATTATTTACATTTCGATTTATTGTGTAATGTAGAATTAACCATCCAGTGAAGATACGATATATTTATGAATATATATATATGTGTGTGTCTGTGTGTCTGTCTGTGTGTGTATTGTTTGTGTGTTTGTGTGTTTGTGTTAGTTTTCTTCTCGTTATAATGTTTAGGGAATCTTTTCTACTGCTAGATTTAAAAACAGCATTAGGGTTTTTCTGCCTTGTTATCAACAGTTTGGATTTTTAAGTTATTCTCAAGTTACTCTTTAAACGAAAAACAATGCTTCACAAATACACTTGAATAATATTGATTTGTTTACAGAATAACTTCATATCGACCCTCTTTTCACCTGCCAGAATAGCACCAACAACACAATATTTACCTTAATACTTCATACAAAAGCTCTGAACCCCTGACATATTACTTTAAGACAGGACAGTATTATTAGTGATCCGATCTTTCCAGAGATTTCTTTCACACATGGTTCTCGATTCAATCCTCAGTAGAGAATAATAATGATTTCAGTTCACTGATAAAAATCTTGCATTTAGCAATGCCAAACAAATCACAAAAATAAATTCCTATTATGATATCTTTTCCTGCTAAAAAGAAGATTGTTGGAACAATATTACAAATCTAAAAAAAAATCTAAAAAAAGTAACAACAGCAAAAAACCCTTAGAATATAAACAATAAAAAGCAGCAAAATAGTAACTAATATTAAGTATATTAATAACAAAAATGATAATGATGATAATGATAAAATAATAATTACAATGATAATAGAAATTGGAAAACAGAGTAAAATCGTTCATCACTTTAACTGAGAGACCAAAATAGTTGTTAAAAAACACAAGTCATTTCTAGAGGTCTAAATTTTTTAGTTTTACTGCAGTCTACAAAATAGTTTAATTTTTGTTATAAGAAACCATGGAATACATAAAGCTACAAAGTACATGGAACTGTGAAATAAAGATAGCAAAAACTTTAGCAGAAGATTAGAATTTACCTTAGAGTTGAAAAGGTTCAAGTCATATGATAGATGATAGCACTCAGAAGACGGAGAGTTCTAAAATCTAGCACACTGAGGAAAAATATTCATTCAGTGAACGATTTATAACAACATGGAGGAACAACTGAATGAGAATGAAGACGTCAAAAGCACTGAGGCACACAAAATCCAACAAAATGTGCTGAAACAACGGAAAAAAACTCATCAGAACATTTCCCATCATAATACTAAAAGAAAATCCTAAGGCAAGGTGTACTTCATTGATAAGACAAAGGTTGAAAGGTAGCATCAAGAGTCGGACTTTTCAAGACAGAGACTAGTCTCTGAATTTGACTAAAAAAATCAAAATAAGATGAAGTTGCACCGGTACAGAAGTAATAACATTATTCCTTGCAAGGACGGATGATAGATTTATAGACATTTAAAGAGACCTCAGGTGTAAGGTACTCTCCAATCAATTATTTCCTTTTGTACTCATTAAAAGTTTGAAGATCGAAATGAAATGAAGGACGTTACTAGATATAAAGAAGGAAGAGAGTTGGACTAAGAATAGGACCTCGAAAAATGCCAATATTAACAGAATCCTTAGATGTAATCCCATTAAGTGTAATGAGCATTTCACAATTAGACAAAAAGGACTGTATCATATCAAAAATCTTTCCACAAATACTACAACCGGAAGTTAATGAGACAAGCCACCATATCACACCTTATCAAGTGCCTTGGAAATAGATTAAAGGTCATTAATAGGAGGAGATAGTTTAACTCCGAAATGAACTTCAACAAAAAAATATTTTCTGCAAAAATTCCACCAGTACATTGTCGATACATCATTGAAGGACATCAATAATGAAAGAAAAAAGACGTTCAGATAGTTATTTGCTAAAATCAGCCAGGTCATCTGCATTCTTAAAGACAGGGACAAAATTATAGATCTTGGAGGAAGACAAAAATAATTCCTTCAGTGGAACAGTTAAAATAACAGTTTAAAAAACTCTTTTTAGACAACTAAGGGGACCAAATCTGAATCAGAGAGGTTTAGTTTTATCAAGGGTATAAAAAATCTTTGCAAAAAGGTTTGGAATAATAAAGGCAACGTCAAAACAGTGATCACTTTGCAAAGGCAACATGGCAAAGAAACCCCGATGTCATCTAAAAAAGAATTGAAAACCAACAATCCAGCAAAGAGATCAAAGATCCTTTTTTCTAAAGGACACAGAAAATCAACATCATAAAATAGTGTAATAATTATCAACTTGAGAAAATGCAAATTTCCAGGTAAAAGTTTCAGAATGTTCGTCTTTATTATTTGTAAACGAAAAAGAAATAAATTCGTTGATTCGCTCAGCATGGCAAAATTCATCCTCAGAAATATCCTTTTACAAGCATTGTTTCATCATCTTAAGAGAAAACAAAATTCATCAGTTCCATTACTAAGTGCGCATGTAAATGATTCCAATGAGCAATGGAAGAATAATAATGAGTATTGAACCATGAAGGAGAGTAAGATCTGACATTTTAACTGCGACTGGATGCAAATGTTTCAATACCAACACCAATAGCAACAGCAACAGAGGCCGCGTTTCAAAAGACTAACTTCCAAGGAATGTCGTCTCCAAATTGTCAGAATCCATCTAAGTTAGCCTGACCACATTTAAAAGTCTTGCAACGATGTGGCTTAGTAAAAGACTTTAACCAGTTTTTTTAACTTCCACGATGACAATCTACAATGACAATCTGCAGTGACAATCTACAATGACAATCTACAATGACAATCTGCAGTGACAATCTACAGTGACAATCTGCAGTGACAATCTACAATGACAATCTACAATGACAATCTACAGTGACAATCTACAATGACAATCTACAGTGACAAATTTACAGTAAAAAACACGTGAAACCAACTAAGGGTGGTATCTGCTCAATTTTTTTTATCCTGTTTAAATATTTTCTCTCGACCTTTTAGTCCTTCTCCAGTTGTTGTTCCTTGTTTTAATAGATCTTTCTATGGATGTAGTTTATTTCGTCGAACTGGTAAATTGTTGAACTTTTAGGCTGCTTGGGGATTGCTTCCATCAAAAAAATTAAATGTTGTTAAGTCTAAGGCAATTGATATCTCTTTGACTATCATTTTTCTGTCTAATTTTTCCCTTTTATTTTCGCAGTGCCACATACTTAGAGAAGTTTTTGCTAGGTATGGTTACTGATTATTATTATTTTAAAAAACATACTTTTAGGTTTTTGTTACTCTAACAGTTGATTCCAACAGTTGTAATCAGCAGCTTGACTACATACACTCCAGGATTTGTCGATTTTGTTGTGACTGTTGTCTTTTGTTGTTTTTCTATATGTTGTTCCTCATCAATCTTCACAGGCGTGTCTGTCATTATGTCTCTTTACATCAACATATGATAATCTCATGTTTGGTATTATAGTATTTGGCTTCTTGTGCAGAACTGTCAACTCGATCTCATTGCTATGTAAGAAAGTAAAGGCATTTCAAATCAATATGATTGGGATTGTGGCAAATAGAACACTCCTTGATAAAGTAAGGATAGATTATCTGAGACAAACAAGAGGATTGAAGCCCCTGATATGTACAGTCAAAAGTAGAGTTTTAAAGTTATATGGGCATATAAAATGCTCCCAAAAAGGTCTGTCCAAAATATGTGTGGAAGGAATTATCCCAGGAAAAAGGACCAGAGGCCACCCACCAACTGGTTGGATGGACAATATAAAGAAATGGTCTGATCTGGCCTATCAAGAATTTTCACAAGAAACAAGAAAATTTGGAGAAGAATAAGCCATGTTGGTGCTCATTTCGTTTCAGGCAGAGGAAACNACAGGCGTGTCTGTCATTATGTCTCTTTACATCAACATATGATAATCTCATGTTTGGTATTATAGTATTTGGCTTCTTGTGCAGAACTGTCAACTCGATCTCATTGCTATGTAAGAAAGTAAAGGCATTTCAAATCAATATGATTGGGATTGTGGCAAATAGTTTATAATACGATGCCAGAAGAAATATGAGTATACTACAACAGAATTTACGTCTCTATTAAACTACAGTTAATTCATATCAGACATGGATAACTTTACTCCACCAGAGTCATTATGGAAATGTCCATCAACAATCAAAACAATGGAACCAGGAATTACACTTTGAACGCCATTGAAAAATATTCAAAGTTATAGAAGGTTAAGTAAAAGATGTAACTAAGTTGGATTCATTCAAAGGGTAGAGACATTTACAATACTTTTACTTGGGATTTCCTCAATTAAAACAGGTCATATTTATAAATAATGAACATATTTGATTAATACTGAACTCCATTAAATGACATTACTTATCTTCATCACTTGGTCTTTTTCTAAAAGCAAAAAACCGGGACAGTTATTCTCAGATTTTTTCATAACAGGAAAGAAGACATGAGAATTTGGAACAATATGTTATTGTACATAGTGTTTAGGATGATAGTTTACAGAAAGGATGCTAAGACACACAGATGTGACATTAGCAAATGGCATTCAATATGGACAATTAGAATTAAAAGACGTCAAAGTTTCATCATCAATATGTGTCTTGCTTGTAGGCGTTGGTCATCCTGCCTCTTCATTTCATCTTGTCTTCTTTTGCTCTGATGACAATATAAATGTTCTAGTCCTCGTGGTCTCATGAAGTGGCGGAAGAATGCTCCTTGTTACTTTCTAATGTAAGTGTTTTTTTCACACTTGTCTCTTTTAAACTAGCTTTTTTTTATCTTATTTGATGTCCATTGAATTCTTAGCATCCTTTTAGATCCAAGGGCTCTGCTGCTTCCAATTTTCTTTTCATTTCTACACTGTGTCTCTGTTTCACATGCATAAAGTAAAACAGGCTCTATATTGCACTCTGATAACCATTTTCTGACAATGATTGAGAGTTTGCTGTTTGTTAAGACCATATATAAATATTTAAAGAAGAGGAGGATGCTAAAGTCAATTTTTTTGCAGGATGTTAATTACAACAGAAAAGACCCGTCATATCTCTGCAAGTATTTGTGGGTGGTTCGCATAAAGTTTGATGGTGTCCTGAGAATGAAAAGATTTACGATTTATCACTAAAAAGAATAAAGATTTATCACCAGGACCTGGTTTATTGAATCAAAACCTCAAACCCCTTTAAAGTCCATTCCAGTAAAAGATCAACTACAGGGACGTTCATTTGAAGAGCCAAATATTGAAGACACCGTGAGAGTCCGACAACATAACACATTGGCAGAACAGGGAGCGATACGTAACAACTCAAGTCAATCGCGATCATACAATATTCAGACAATGGCTCTGTCATTCGTAGGAGCCATTAGGCTTCTGTTAAAAACTAATCCTATATTCTGTATAAAATCACATGGCAATGATATCAATCCAGTTGATGCACCCATAAATCAAGACCTTACACAATGGGAACAATCAGAATATTTACACCACGCAAATGACAACGATAAGTTGTATTAAATAAACAATATACCCGATGAATTAATTGTATCTGCAAGATCAGAAGGCATCATTAAAAAGCCAGCTCGGAATGAAGATTTAACTTTTGTAATAGCCGCATTGATCGCACGTCTTGATGGTTTATGCAAACTAAACTCACTGTTGAACATTGTTATCCATTGGATATAGTGATGCCTGGACACCTCAAAAAACCAAACAAACATTTCGATAAGGAAATTTGTGATTGTTGTCTTGCGATGTTTAGATTGCGTTGTTCCTCATCCATCATTATAGTTACATCTACCATTATGTTCCTTCTTCCTCTGTTTGGTATCAGCACCTGATAGCTTTATGTAGGGTATTTTAGTGTATTACTTCTTGTATAGGATAGTCTTCATTAGATGTAAAAGATAGTTTATAACAGGAAGTGAAAATTGGTGTTTATTTTAGTTCCCATCCCTACACTTTCTTAAAGAGCAGTGTTCTATTTTATTTTTCTCCTGTCATCTTAAAGACATGGCCATATCACTTATGATAAGCATGATAGAATTTTTTCTCTCGACCATCTATTTCTTGCTCTAATCTGTAAAGCATTGTTTCTTCACAAGAACCACGTTTCCAAACGACCAATTTTTGCTTTTTGGATTTTTTAGTACCAAGCGTTCTGCACTGCAAATTACAGTTGGAATCTCTATGGTGTCCATGATTCTTTCGTACCATTTCTCTAATCCAATGTCGCTAATCTAACAATCCATTTCATCAAATATTTACTCTTTTATTTTCTCTGTCTATTTCAAATGATCTCTTTCCAAACTTCACAGTTTTAATAACTATTCTACCTTTTATGTTAGTTGCTTTTCTCATGAACTAGTTGCTGATATAACTCTTTCATCTCTTCATTTCTCTTTGTGCTATTCTGAACATATTTAGAATATTCTTGGGGTTAAAACGTTGTCCTTTGAGTGTTAACCCTATAATCCGAGATAATGTTGTCAATAAAAAGATACTTATTTGATCGTCAACGCATTCAACTTTTGTCAGTTGCCTTTGAAAGATTGTGGCAGTCATTGTAAGGTCAAATTGACTTGCAGAGCAAAAATATGAGAACATTTGAGTTTATTTTATCAATTCCATGGGTACATATAACATTGGGTCAACTCCTTTTAATAAAATTTCCCTTAGCATTAAAATGATACATCAGATATAGTGAACCAAGATATTATATTTTTCTAAGGACAAAGCTTAAATGAATCTACGAATCGTCCCTGACCAATTTAGGTTACTAATGCTTTATGCGCATGCGCTTGTTAGGGCTGCATTTTGCTTTTGAACAATATTGTCTAAAGCCCCCCCCCCCACACACACACACACTCACACAAACACACACACACACGCACAAAAACAATTGAAAATTAATAGACAATCTAGAGTTTTTAAAAATATTTTCTAATAGCAAAACCTATTCAATAATGTTTTACCCTCTCTTGAGTCTTTCCAATCCAGAAAATTGAAAGAAAGTAAACGAATGCACAGCTGACTTTCCCACACCAAACGATTATGTCAAAAAGATAATACTGAGAATATAAAGACAATTTTGAGAATTATCAAAAGTATTAACCGAAAGGAAAGTATCAACTGTTCTGAAAATACAATTAACATTTGATGACATATTTATCTTTTCGATAAATCTTTTATAAGTTTCAAGTAGCAAATAAAAATGTTCTTCCCAACAAAATTTGTGTCATCATCTACCCTAACCGAGCCTTACGAGAGCGACTATCAAGACCAAAAGGCTATATATATATATATATATATATATATATATATATATATATATATATATACACACATACACAAAGGATTTTTTTACCCAAACTGATTTCAGGATTTAACTGTATTGCTGGATAGGCTATAAAGACAAAAAGTGTGTTTAACCAGCTCCCCTAATGACACTTGACTGTTTTTCGAAAAGGGTATATTAAAAATGAAAGAAATAATTAGTCTTAGTTTGAAGTTTGACGGGAGGCGCTTGACTACGAAATGTATCGACGAAATGTATCGACAGCTAGTAAAAAGGAAGGATTGCAATTAAAATTGAAGTAACTATCAATTCTATCAAAAATTTTAACATTTACTGAGTAGGACACTTTTCTATCAATTCTGCAGTGGAACGCCGACGGCATCAAATCAAAACTCTACGAGCTTCGTCACCATCTACTTTATTCACCTGTGGACATCTGCGCAGTGCAAGAATCAAAGTTATGCCAAGCAGACAAGACGCCGATCATTGAAGGGTATGCTACACTTCGCAAGGATAGGAAGGTTCTGAACGGGGGTGGCCTACTATTATTCATAAAAAACGACCTTGTCTTCGAGAATTTACAGTCTACGGAGCGAATGGGACTCGAAATACAGACCATCCGTATATTCACAGCTCGAAAGAAATGGCTCCACCTGCATAATGTATACCTACCAAACACTGACACCCAAGTTACACGATTCGATCCATCAATGATTGCCGTTAACACTGATTCCATAGTCGTCGGGGACTTTAATGGTCATTCAGCACTGTGGGATCCCGTCCAACCACCAGATACTCGAGGTGATGAGATTGAAGAGTGGGTATATGACCAAAACCTTCACATCCTCAACAACGGGTCACCTACTAGAACAAGCAGAATCACTGGCAATGTCAGCTCTCCTGATCTTTCTATCAGTGGTGCTACATGGTCGACCAAAACATCATGGAAGACTACAGAACCGATCGGCGATTCTGACCATCTACCAATCTACCTCGAAATTTGCCACTCTGTCCGGTACCAACCAGTTCTGCCGAAACAAGCTAAATGGAAACATCAGGGAGTTGACTGGGAAAACTTTGGGAAGATTGTTGATGAGCGCATGCGGGAACTGACAGCCGAACCGAACCTGTCGAGACGTCTAGCCCGATTTACAGAAATCCTGACTTCAGTAGCTGAAACACATGTTGGGAAGACTAAACCTCGCCGCAAAGCCAAGCCGTGGATGACACCGCACGTCCGAGCAAAAATACGCACCAGAAACCATCTTCGGCGTACTATTAACAACAACAGACAAGAATGGATCGAGGCCTGCCGTGAAGCCAATGAAGCCATCATCGAAGCAAAAACAGAAAGTTGGAAGGAGGTACTTGAAGGCGCCATGACCAACAGCAATGATCGGGACATGTGGAAAGTTATAAAGGGTCTCAATGGTACACCAGAAGCTAATTCACCAAACGAGGCCATGTCTGTAAATGGGAGACTGATCACCGACGCTAAAGCCAAAGCCAACGTCTTCGTCAATCATTATGCCAATGTCAGTAAGCATAAAACATCTACCGCTGGCCGAATGCTTAACCGCAAATTGAAGAAATGCCTCGATGCTCCCTTTGCCGACGACAAGAGCTGCTCTGACTTCTCCATCAAAGAACTAACGTCCGCAATCCAACGAATAAAGAGGAAAGGTGCTGCTGGTCCTGACAACATCCCACCACCATTCTTAAAGGCTCTTGGACCGATCGCTTTACAAGAACTTCTCGCCATCTTTAATGACTCGTTTCGACATGCTGACTGTCCTCGTGTATGGCGAGTGGCCATTATCATTCCAATCCTGAAAGCTGGCAAACCACCAAGTGAAGTTGCATCGTACCGGCCTATCAGTCTGACATCATGCGTGGTGAAACTTCTTGAAAGAATGATCGCCAACCGCTTATTCTACATTGCAGAAACGGGAAATCTATTCAGCAGGTTCCAAGCAGGCTTTCGAAAGGGTCGTAGCTGCGAAGATCAAATTCTACGAGTTGTCCAAGCTATTGAAGATGGTTTCCAAAAGAAACCTATGAACCGATCTGTGCTAGTTCTGCTTGATTTCAGTAAAGCCTACGACACCATCTGGCGTGAGAAACTACTTCTACACATGTTCAACATGGGGATCCCGTCAAGTCTCATCCATTGGTTACATTCCTTCTTGAACGACCGTCGAGCCCGCGTCCAGCTCTTCAATGTGTTTAGCAACAGCCGCTGTTTCCGTCAAGGGTTACCTCAAGGTTCAGTTTTGTCACCGCTACTGTTCCTTTTCTACATCAACGACCTGGCAACCAAACTCTCCGACGAAACTGTAAATGCTCTATTTGCTGATGACGTCTCGATCCTCTCCACTGCTAGAAAACCTGCCGATGCAGAACACATCGCCCAACAACAAGTTGATGTAGTATCACAGTGGAGTGCCGAGTGGAAGATCAAACTTAACGTGGACAAAAGCGAAGTGTCAGCCTTCTCAACCTGGACCAACGACAGCAAATGGGTACCAACTATCCACTTACAAGGAGGGACTATTCCATTTAACAGCACTCCAAGATTGCTCGGTGTCATCCTGGATCGCAGTCTGACGTTCAATGCGCACATCAACAAAGTCCTTGCTGATACCACCAACAAGCTACGAGCAATGAAGGTCGTCGCCCATTCCACCTGGGGCTGGCGAAAATCTATCCTGAAGACAATGTATTTCGCCTACATCAGAAGCAAGATGAACTACGCAGCTCCCGCATGGCAACCCTGGATATCAGCAACTAACATGACTCGCCTAGAGTCTCTACAAAACCGAGCTCTCCGCATTGCTACTGGCCAACTAGTCTCAACACCGACTGAAGCTCTGCATCTCGAAGCCAACGTACCCAGCTATTCGACGACCAGCTCTCGTCTGATCTTGAAATCTCGGGAAAAGACTCTACGTTGCCCTGCTGATCATCCAAAGCGCACCGCCTTCGAAAACAACATCGCGCAACGTGTCCACTCGCGCCAACATTGGAGACGAAAAGCCAACGAGCTAGCTGAGGCTCTACCAGACGCCCTACAACATCGTCTGCAGACAGAACTTTTAACTATCGCTCCGTGGGACCTTGTTGTTTCCATACACTGTCAAGTCTTCTGTTCTGTACCAAGTATTGCTAGCAGAGACGACAATATGGCCACAAAGAGGGCACATAGCACCACACAGATAAACACAATTGCAGCCGACTTTACTATCTACACCTATGGTTCAGCTACAGCAGGTTCAACAAACGGGGGTTCTGCGGCTGTTATTATGCAAGGACCAGCCCAACATCCAACTGTTATTAATACCATCAAAAAGCAAGGACGTTCTTACACGAGTTCCTTCGAGAAAGAACACGCAGCTACCATCTCTGCCCTACAGTGGATCGCCGATAATACAACAGCCGATAAGAGCATCCTCTGGCTAGATTACGAGCAGGTCACCATCCAGCCCTACGTGCATATCTCCATCGTCTGGATCCTGACACCGATCCGACTTGTCCGAAGTGTGAACAACATCCACACACACTTCAACACTGGTTAATTTCATGTCCAGCACTGGACTGTATCCGACAACAGATGTTTGGTCACCATCAAGGAAGACTTGAGTGGCTTGCCACTCAACCTAAAGCAGTATTGGCGTATGCTAGGAAGACACTAGTCGACTTAGACGTCTAGCAATTTCAAATGACTAGCCTGTACACACACACACACAGAACACTTTTCTTGTCTTTGAAAACAAAGAAAGGTGAGAATCAAAATATTTTCCAATTCTAATATTTGGCGCAAGTGTCAGGACTACAAACTGTTCTATAATGCGTTGCACTTGAGCAGGAGTTCTCACCAATTTAATTAGCTGATAATTGGAGAGTTATTTATCAAAACGTGGTTTTGATTCAATCACCAGGCTAATGACATAACAAACCATATAATACCATTATGTGCCATCTAGGCGAAGCAAACTATTGCTTCATTTATTACACAATGTGACAAATTTTCAAAAATGTTTTGTCTTCAAGAAGAAATATATATTTTTGGAATTGTCTTGACGAGTAGAATACGAAAATCACATTTAAAAGTTGATTCGAATGTTCTTGTAAAAAAATTTTGACTGCCCTCAAAATTGCCATTTTTGGTGATAAATCCGCCACCAGAAGTACTATTTATTGATATACTCCACTCTCCTCGCACTTTTAGTAGCCGTAGTCTATTTTTAATTTATACTGCTATTGATTGATAAGCTTCACAAAGATACATTGCTGGCCAAATTTATTATCCTTTTGATGTTTTACGCCCTTTGATTTTCTAGACATTTCGATTGGAAAGTCTACAAAGACCCTGTTGAAATGTCACAATGGGAAAATTGAACAAATAGCTGAATCACATCGGAGCTGACGAAATGTCTGTTCACATTGGATATGAATCGGGCCGAATGTAAAGGAGTAATTAATATCACAAGCCAAGCATCACAATTGAAAAGAACTTTTATGCCTTGTTCTCCTGTGTATAATCAAGATAGGCAACTATCATGTCGTAGAGAAGCACAAACAAACTGACTTAAAATAGTTGGTCTCTGTTAAACCTTCATTCTCAATCAGAAAATGGCTAATCGTCGTTGCAAAAACCCTGTTGATACATTTTGCTATATTTGTGGAGAGTTTATGAGAGCTAGAAGTAGAAAGTATTTTTTGAGAAGATTTGTGAAGATGTTAGGCGTATAAGGTCTATTTCGGGATTGCTGTCGGAGATCAGGATAAGTCCTGGGCACCACATTACGCATGCCAAACTTGCACTCGAACTCTTGAAGGTAAGAAATTTTCAATAAAGTCAAGTTGTTGCATGAATCAAATAGAAATCAAATCTTTAAATGCTTCCAATTTTTATTGCACGTTAAAATTTTTCTGCCAAGACAACAATACATTAGAATCGTAATCTACAGCTCCCGCTAATTCAGAATGTCAATCTTATATATTATAATGTTCAAAGAACAAACAATAGCCTTCATATCTGGACCCTACAGCGGCTTCTTCTTCATCCAGTAGCAGCTCAGCGAGTGCTGAATATGACGAGAAACTGGATCCACAGTATGGTGATAAGACTCCATATTTTCCTAATCAGAATGACATGAATGATTTAATTTGTGATTTAGGATTGACCAAGTCGAACGCAGAGCTGCTGACATCCAGACTGAAGCAATGGAACCTTATTCAAGAAGGTATCAAGGTAACAGACCAAAGGAAAAGACATTTGTCGTACGCACAGTTTTTTAATATGTCTAATGGTATATGTTATTGTACTAATATTGAAGGTCTCTTTGAGGCTTTGAAGTTACAGTTAGATATATCTCAATGGCGTCTATTTATTGATAGTTCGAGTAGAAGTTTGAAAGCTGTATTGCTCCATAATGGTAGTGAGTATCCATCTTTACCTCTAGCGCACTCAGTTGTACACAAAGAAACCTATGAGAGTGTGAAACTTTTGCTAAACATGTTGAAGTATGATAAATATGGTTGGGATGTAATAGGAGACTTCAAGATGATAGCATTTCTTATGGGTTTGCAAGGAGGTTTCACGAAACACCCTTGCTACATGTGTTTGTGGGATAGCAGGGATACACAGCGACACTACAGTGGTCATCTTTGGCCTACAAGAGAGGGCTTCACTGTTGGAAAGGAAAATGTAAAATGGGAACCGCTAATACCGCAATCACGGGTTTTGCTGCCCCCTCTTCACATAAAGCTAGGCTTAATGAAGCAATTTGTCAAGGCCTTGGATAAAGGTTCTAGGGCTTTCCAATTCCTAAAAACCGTATTCCCTTCACTTTCAGTAGCCAAAATTGAAGCAGGAGTTTTTGTCGGACCCCAGGTGCGACTCTTACTAGAGTCAAATCAATTCCCAACTCTTCTAAATCGAGTCGAAAAGGCTGCCTGGAAAAGCTTTGGCTTAGTGGTTAATGGGTTCCTTGGTAATAATAGGGCAAGAAACTACATTGCAATTGTAAAAACAATGATAAAAAATTATGCAGACATGGGATGTAGAATGTCCTTAAAGCTACATATGCTGGATTCCCACCTTCCAAACTTTAAAGACAATCTTGGAAAATATTCAGAGGAGCAGGGGGAGAGGTTCCATCAGGATATAATGGATTTTGAGCGCAGATATCAGGGACAATATGATAGCACTATGATGGGTGACTACATTTGGAGCTTAGTTAGGGATAGCGGCCTTGAATATAAACGAAAGTCACGAAAAACGGCACACTTTTGAGAAATACTTACCCAGCTAGCTTTTCATTTGTTTTTTGTGTAAAATGTAGAGATAGGCAAAATACAAATCATCGTTTTTTCCTGCTTGTCTTCAATTTCTATCATTGCTCTAACATTATACATGTGTGAGCTATCTTATCCAAGTTTATTTGTATTAATATTTTCAATGAGAATAGGGGCGTTCTACTTTCTTTCATTCGAATATTAATTTTGTTTTGGAACGTGTCCTTGATTCCTGCAGCTAATAGTGTTGCCTAAATGTTGAATGTCTTCATTTTACCAATTTAATTTGTTTCACTTCTTCTCTTTGATTTGAATATCATTACAGTTATTGCTTATTTGTACTTTGCTTGCAACACAGATATCAACCTGTGCTGAAATAAATTCTTTCACATTAATTTTATTCTAAAAAAATGTAAAAATCGTGACTCCGTGAAAAATTTGTGAATACTAAGTATAGCATGATAAAAATTTGCACAAATTTCCATGAAGTTAACTATCATTGGAGGTAAAAGCAATGTAAAAGGGAATTTTACTGCTTTCTATTTAATTCAAAAACAATTTTATTACTTTTGGATCAGAAAAAAGCGTAAAGATCGATTTACAATTGAATCAGTAAAACTGTAAATACCATTTATATGCAATTTTTCTGAAAATTCAAAAAAAAATTCGTAATTTCTTCCAGAACATTCTGCTTGCAATAAATCTTTATATTTGGGGGTTCCTAAGCGTGAGGAATACGATGAGAGTGGTCTCGTCTTGAAGACAAAATATGTGTTACATGGTATTATCAGTGTCAGTATCAGAAACCGATGTGTAATGTGACAGGGAAAAAAGTGAGAAGATATTAAAAACTCAACAGTATCATTTATTTACAAGTTACAGCCTCTAGAAACCCCTTTTAAATAAAAGACTCGTATTTCTTGTTTGCATTCTTAGGAAAACTAGGTAACAAAGGGGATACTGACTTTTGAATTGTTGAAAAGAGAAATTTTTGCATTATATTGTAAAACCCAAAATCATTTGTACTGTTCAATATAATCAATCAGAAGAGTGGCAACTAGATCTTGGCATGCAGTAGCTAGAAGAGGTTATATACATCGGAGGACATACTCCTTTTAAAAAACTCTTTGGTACTAGGTATATGAAGCCGGCAAATTTCCCTCAGTCACTAGTGGGAAATATGGACAAAGCACTCGTATTTTAATGTGATGTTACAAAATTGATTACAAAGACGTTACCTTAGACTGTAGGTTCTCCAGTCCTGTGGAGGAAATCGGACAGCAAGTAGATGGCATCTTGCAAGTAGAACAACAAATGGAGCCTAAGCAAGTGTAAGAGTTAAAAGTAATCACTCTACTCTCCCTATGAAGTAAAGCGCTAACAGTTTAGTAGTATTGAAAATTCTGAACTTTATGGACTGAGAGGAAGTCATAGATGTAAGAGCCTTATCATGCCATGAGTCGTAAGCTTTTTCCGAGCTTACGACTCATGACATGATAAAGTTTACTAATAGATACATTAAAGAAAGCATTGGACAAGAAGTTCAGAAATGAGCAAAAGGAGTCATGGAAAAGACGATCATGTAGTGACTAGATTACAGCGCTAAGGATAATAATCAAAAAGTCATTAGAATAGTAGTTAAACTTATATATAAATTTTGGAGACTTTAAGAAGGCCATTGACGACATTAGCAAGGATGCCAAATGGAAATTAATGTAAAGCTACAATATTCCATAAAAATTGATCAGGCTTGTTCCAAATTTATACAAAGAATTTACGGCCTAGTTCTATATGAAAGCAGATGTCTTTTGTGTCAAGTCGAGAGTACGAGAGGGGTGTATCTAGATGCCAACATTATTCTTTTTGGTAGTATATTACATTACGAGAAAGTCAAAAATCAAATAGCAGGCTTTTGAAAAACTTTTACAACCCATCCTTTTGATCAATACCTTGACGGGGTGGGCTGCCTTGCGTGTTCGAATAATTTTGAAGGCTATACTGTCTAGAACATCGTCCTATGATAGGTCTGCCAGAAAGACAGAGAAGTTGACAGACAGAGAGGTTGAAACCTGACTAAAATTCTTACATAGATCGCTATTTCTTAATCTGAGGACTTGAGACTCTTGATTGTACAGCAACAAAAGCGCTAAATTGACAATTATGACAAAAGTGATTAACAGGACAAGGGTCGAATGCCCTACTTTAAGCACCGCCCTGATTTTACCTTTATCTTACTGATAATTACCTTAGAATTAATGACACTATCATCTTGAATTCTTCAAGGAGTGATATGATTGATATAAACAGAAGAAAAGAAAACTTAAGAATTTTAAGAAAAATTACCTTGTTGCAGTGATGAATGTGCAAATTATCAGAAAAAAAGCAAGCAGGAAGAACCAAAGGTAAATTTTTCCAGACCATAAACGTCTTTTATAAAGATTAAAGGTAACAATTTTACCGTCTGCACTCAGAAACGCAATTATTGCGGCAATTGGAGATTTTGAAATATTACTAAGCAAAGGCTCATTAGCTGACCTAGCAGACGTCATATCTCATAACGACCATTTGCAAGAATTTTAATTCATTGGAAATTTAGCAAAAACAATCACAGTAGATCACACACCAGTAGATGAAGTAACTGCTCACTGCAAACAGTCATCCAACACTACCGAGACTATGCCAAAACAAAATTAATGTTAATATTTGGCCACTGTACTGTACACTGTAATCCTGAAGACGACTGTATATTTTTCATGAAGAAACGAATTCCATTGTAAAATATAAACTTTTAGTAATCATTCACTAGAAGCACAATGATGATAGCAAATGCCAGATTTTAGAAAAAGCTGAGAGAACTTTTTACCCATATGTCAGCAACGAACAACCATAAATTTCAGATAAACTATATATTAGTAAATTGAAAATGGAAAATAGACTGAAAGATTGTAAACAATACATCAGTTTTCCTAGTATTGGATCAGACCATCGGTTATTAAGTGCAAAGCTTAGATGGAGTATACAAAACAATACAGCAACAACAGGAAAAGATAAACTATGACTTCTTCTTCTTCTTCTTCCATTTGCTGTTTTCCCTGTCGTCAGGTGTCAGCAGCACGTAGTTGTTGGCCCCAACGAGCTCTGTCCATTGCATCTCCTTCCGTCAGTCCTCTGCTCTCCATGTCCTGCTTCAGGATATCCCCCCACCTCAGTCTCTGCCTTCCGACCGATCGCTGCCCTCTGACTGGTTCTCGCCGTACCCTCTGGACAGCACGACTTTCATCTCTTCTTGCTACATTCCCAAACCACCTTAACCTAGCTTCCTTCAACTTGTTGCTAATGCATATTATTCCTGCCACTTTCCTTACTTCCTCGTTTGTGCATCTCTCCCACAACGACACTCCAAGAATCCACCTCAGCATCCTCATTTTCGTCCGCATAAACATTAGCTCCTCCTTCTTTCTAAGGGCCCAGGCGAACCAGCACTGGTCTGATCATCGTTCTATATACCTTTACTTTCACCCGCCGAGGATTCTTTTATCGCAGACTACGCCCTTCACTTCTCTCCACTTATTCCAACTAGCTTTTATTCTTTCCTTTACTTCTCTTTCACAACCCCCAGTCTCAATCCATGGTCGATCCTACGTATTTGAAACTTTACACTTGTTTCAGATGGTCCCCACTGACATCTTTCATATCCATTATCCTTCCTCCTTCTTTGCAGCATCCCATTACCTCCGTCTTCTTTGGGTTTACTTTAATTCCTTGCCTCTCCAAAGTCCTTTACCACATTACTATTCTATCCTGCAGATCTGCTTCGGTGTCAGCAGTGACAGCTATATCGTCAGCAAAGAGAAGTTCCCAAGCTTCTTTGTTTCGTAGCCCATTTGTCACCAAATCCATTTCAGTCACAAACAGGAATGGACTCAGTGCAGAACCATGATGCCGTCCTACCTTGACCTCAAAAGCCTCTGACTGTCCCTCTTTTGATCTGATTGAGGTTGCTGCTTCGTAAATTTCCTGTATCACCTTTACCATCTTCTCTGGTACTCCCTTCTTCCGCAAGGCCCAGAAGACAATCTCTCGTGGCACACGATTGTAGACTTTCTCCAGATCTATAAATCCTCAGTGGAGTGCTTGGTTTCCCTCCAGTCTTTTCTTCTGTAGTTGTCTCATTATAAAAATCGCATCAGTCGTGCCTTTTCCTTTCATAAAGCCGTACTGCATTTCATTAATATCTATGATATCTCTAAGTCTCTGTTCAATGATCCTTTTTATAACTTTCATTGCATGCTCCATTAACGTTATCCCTCTGTACTTCCCACATTCCATGTTGTCTCCATTCTGTTTGAAGATAGGGACAATATAATTATCTCTTCAATCTTCTGGAATCCTTTCCTCATTCATGATTTTATTGCACAGCTCCGTCATCCATGTCACTCCATCCTCTCCTAGTGCTTTTATCATCTCTACTGTCACTTCTGATGGCCCACTGGCTTTCCCATTTTTCATTCTTTCTAAGGCTCTTCTAACTTTCTCCTCTGTAAGAGATGATACATGACCTTCTGTTGGGTTGCAGAGCACAACAGGTTCTATTGGATTCTCCACATTTATCAGTGTTTCAAAATACTCCTTCCATCTCCTTTGTATTTCCTTCTCTTCTTACAGTATTTCTCCATTTCCATCCTTGATTGCACCCACGTTACCAACATCCTTCTCCATTCTTGCCCTTATCTTCGCTTCGATAGATGGAACTCTCACATTCTTTGGTGTCCAGCCTTTCATGCCATTCATAGCAAGCATTCCACTTTGGTTTTGCTACTTCTCTTTTAGCTTTTCTGTTTGCCTCTTTGTATGTACTTTCATTTTCTTCTCTAGGGTCATTTTTCCAACTTTTATACATCTTCTTTTTATCCTCCACAGCTTTTTGCAATTCATCATTCCACCACCATGTATCTCTCTTGACCTTTTCTCCTCCCTTGGTTCTTCCACATACAGTTTCAACTGCTTCCATCATCGTCTCTTTCATTGCACTCTATGTGCCATCAACACCCCGGTGTGCATCCTGTCTCTTTTCTAGTACAATCTCCTTATACCGTGTTTGTTTTTTTCAGTTAAGTTTCCAAACTTTGATTTTGGGTGGCTTGATGCTCCTAGCTCTTGCACCTCTCCTCCATCCCAAATCCACTACTAGCAAACGGTGCTGGTTTACTATGGCCTCACCATTTATCACCCCACAGTTTCTTCCAATATCCGTTCACCTTCCTCGTTTCTTCTACCATACTCGAATCCCCCATGTTATCCGTCATAGCCATCCTTGCCTCTGCCGATATGCTCATTTAAGTCACCGCCAAATAACAGCTTTTCTCTTCCCGGTATACCATATAGTAGATGTTTTAACTTTATTCTTCAAGCCTGCATCCAGAATCACCTACACTCCGTTTCGGCGATCCTCCACTATACAGCAACTTGTAACCATAAGCCAGTTCCCTCCCTCCATTTCCTTTCCATCTTGTTTCCTGCACGCACAAAATATTTAGTCTCCTTCTTCTCATGCAGTCCACCAGCTCCATCCCTCTTCCTGTCAGACACCCAACATTCCACATTCCCATCCTGATCTTTTCTTCCACTGACTTCTTTAGCCGTGCTTGACACGGTAGCCCTTGTCCTCTTCTCACGCCAGCGGGGGACTGACGCGCGTCGTTTACGGAGAGCGCCCTAGCCCGATATTGTATCCTGAACAATGTACGTACCATTTTTATTGGAGCTGGGTATTTTATGGTCGCATGCCCTTGCTGACATCATTCACCTACTCATCAGTGGATGACCCTTAGCCCTTGGTAGTACCCTACCTACTCACAGGGAAGTGAGGCCATTTGACCCATGGCTGGGGGATTTTTGACCCAATACCTGGGTGAGCATTTGGTGAGGGTCAGGGATTTTTCCACACGCTGGCAGGCCATTCACACTGCACTATTGCTGGGTAGCTCATGCTCCGTATGACAGTATTTCGGGCTGTCACCCCCTAGCCAGGGCCTCGTTAGCTCAGGGATCTCGCAATCCCCTACCCAGAGCACACCACGTGGAGGTGAGGTTAACTTTGCCGGAGAGTGTGTCGCAGACAGGTTACGCAAGGCCACTCTTCGACAAAGTCTAGTCTACCCTTTTACAGCACATGACTGCTCCAGGCAGCCGCGGCCCTTACGCCCCGAAAAGATAACTATGACTGAAGTGTGCTTAAATCAGATGACGATTTAGAAAACTTCTACTTTGTACAACTTCGCAATAGATTTGTTGTATTAAAAAATGAAGCTATAGCCAACATAAATGACAAACATCAGCATTTCATCACAGCAAAGAAAGAAACTGCGAATGAGATTATGCCAAATAAAAACAAACATCAAAACATAAAACAATAGAACAATAATAAAATAATGATAGAATTAAAGAAGCAAAAAGGGATATTGAAGCTACAAACTCAAATATGCAAAAACCCCAACGAAGAGCCTAAATGAGAAAGAGAAGACGCTATATAAAGTATATAAAACAGTATTTGATAAAGTGCTCAAATATAAAATAACGAAGATTAAAAAAGCAAACAGAAATAGTCATCATTAAGAGAACAAGAAAAATATTAATTAAAGTCGAGAGGAAAGAACAACAAAAGAAATTTTCTTGAAGGGGAACAACAAAGAAAACAGAGTAAAACCTTGTATAACTATTTCAAAGAATTATTAGGTAAACAGCCAAAGATTACAACTGGAAACGATCCAATAAATGACACCCTTGGAAAAAATGAAATAAATATTCAGACAACACCTTTTCAAAATAATGGATATGACAGGTGAAAAAGAAAAACGAAAAGAGAACAAGGCTGCTGGCTCTGATGAGATTACAGCTGAAGTATTAACACGCTATCAGGTTGATGTTATTACATTTAAATTCACCAGAAGCAATTTTATTGATAACGGAAAACTCGTATGATCGCATTCAGAGAGGTATTTTAACCTTGATTGGTTCAAACATCCCACTCTCAAACATTGGTCTTATTGTTGGAATTTGGCTCCCAATAAACTTGCCGTGGTTGGCAAGAGATCAGTTTGTTGCCTTTGGTGTGAATCGTTTCTTTCAATGTTTTTATTCACATGCAGTCGTTGTTCCCCATTGTAAGAAATCTTTCTATGATAGTCGGGGAATCTTTTTCTTGGACTGAAAGATTGTGGAACTCTTTCGGTTTTGTATGGGTTATTTTTACATCGTGTGACTTGACTCTTTTTAAGCCTAAAGTTAACTCTTATCTCTTAGGTTCACCTTCCTTTTTCGTTTATGTTTTTTTCTTTTCCTGTCATAGTTTCACACTTCTTTACACCTGACATTTCCATTCAAAAAATGTAACTTACCAAATTTTTTCAAATTTTCCATTCGTTACAGCTTCTTTTTATTTCACCGGGATACTAATTGCTGCTCATGTTTTGATAAATAGCCTTTCCTATATTTTAAGGCTTCCCTAAATTGCCCTTATTTAACTCCCTTCTTCCCTTTTGGATTACATTGCGAATAACTGCAAAGACCTGATTTGTGATGCTGTGTTACACATTGCCTTTACTGTCACATAGTAGTAGTATCTCCAAATTTAAAAATTTTTTTTTCGATTTTTATGCTGCTGCCCTTTCAAATTTCCATCTTTTCTTTAAAATATTTGGAATTGCTTGGGTGAGTGAGAGGGGTCACATGTTTTCAGCATTATACTCTCAGAATACTTCTTTGGGTAAGCAACTTTATATCAATAAACTATTAACAAAATAAAAATGGGGTTTGATTCAAGCTATTGCCTGTAATATATTTAAGTACTCCTATTTGGTTCCACAAAATACTAGCCTCATTTCGAGATCGAGAACTTATCTTTGCAAAAACCAGATATTTTCTCAGTATCAAAGGAAGTGTAGATGGCATAAGGCCCTCGTATTACTATGAATACAACTGTATTCGTTTCTGACAGAAAGCATTGGATTACAGTCCATGCTTGAATAGAATTATTTCATACTTTGTTGTATTAAATGTTACAGCAGTCGTTTTTAAATGTTACAATAATATTAAAACGACGATTTTTTTTGACGTCAAAATTATCACATATCATTGCCGAAAGCATGTTGTTTTGTCTAAAATAACAAGTTTTAACTTTGTACATAGGTTAAAATTTAACATTTAATTGTCACTAAAAGGCAATGACCAGAAAAAGAATGATACCCCTGCTGGCAAAGAGAATCTCTTGTCCTTTTCTTTCTCTCTTCTCTTTCACCTTGACTAAGACTGGAAGCCCCTTTAATATGCGGAGACTCACATTGTTATTTGCTCTTGATCTCTGTAACTTTTAAAACTCTTTGTTTATTTTTGAGCTCTTCCAGTTCTGCTTCCACCGACACGTAAACTTTCAGCAGCCTGCCACTTATAACAGATAAAGGAATTGGACTTAGAAATTCAAGAGACGTGGCTAAGGCTCGAACCTGAAATCTCTTGAATCCCTTATACAGAGCCTTTAAATGCAAGCTAGGGAGATGAGGTAGGACAATTTTCTCCCCAGATAATTGATATAAACGAATTACTTTTAAAATATTAATTATTTCTGTTATCCTAAGGTTTTTATTTAGTCCCAGTAGCTTTTTTATGGAAAAAAATAGTAACCGTCTGGGCAAATGAAATATCTGTTTGTTGCAACCTACTCATTGGTGCTGGAGGAGGTGGCAGGGGGGTTATTATCAAAGTTTATGACATTTTGTTTTCATTCAAAACAGTTGACATAGTAATTAAATAATTGACACAACCAATAGAGAAGCTTTAAGTACATGTTTCAAAATTTCTTATCTGCAAAACTGTTCATACAAAGTCTGGAAATTTAAAAGGGTTCGTAGAACAAGCAAACATTCAAATAGACATTGGTTACATGAATTTGGAGGAAAACGATTTCTGTAAGTTTATTCAGAGTATACTTTGGAATTTCTAAGAAACGTCTGTGAGAGTTATTTTTGCAATTCATTAATAGATCATATGTTAGGTTAGGGCTAATACTTACTGAAAATATATCACCTGGGGTCTAATTTAGAGCTCTATTATTTCCAGAGTGGAATCTTAAGTGGAGACGTTGTTTCCTATAAATCAATTTTATTAATCCATAAAATTAGGTCTTTTTATTTTTACGTTTTTGTACCACTAATCGACTATTTAAATTAAATCTGTAACATTCATAAACTGCGACAGACACAGAGACATTGGTCTTCCAGATAATTTTGTATTTATTTCATTAGAATTATGTAGAAACCGTAGCCCAAATAATTGTTCAAGGAAACCTTTGAAACTTGAATCTTTATTCGATATTCAGAACAGCATTACCAACACTTAGGCAAGAAATAAGTAGACGCAAATCTCATTGACCTTTAACCGAATGGGCCACATGTAGCCAACCATCCACCATAATTAAAACTTCCTTATTTCATTATGGAATATGGCTTAAGCCAGAAATGTAGAGTGGATTATACTAAAATTAGTTAAATTCGTTTAAAATTAATCCGCTAAGTGCAAATTTTCCCACAATGTTTGCTTTGCTATCTTGAGGTAGAATTAAAAGCAGATATATGAAAGGTGAAATAAGAAAAGCAAATCAAACAGAATTTTATTAATTCAATTAATTTGACTTCCTAACGAATAAAAAACATAAGTACACTTAGTTTATTATAAGGGGTTGTTTTTTAGATATATCGATGTTTCAAGCTCTCATAAAATAGAATAAAATAAAATCTCAGAACAAATAACTGAAACCTAAATTTTCACTATAAAGTACTACCTTGCTCTTCACAAACACAAATATTACTCTGTTAAAAATCTTGCATGACGAGACTTTCTACTAAATTATAGAATAAATAAAAATAAAACCATGAACACTTGAGAAAAAAAATATATTTTAAAGATTTCTACAGCTGCTACAGTGTTTGACCATCGCATACCACCATAAAAATGTATGTATGTATGTATGTATGTATGTATTTATGTATGTATGTATGTATGTATGTATGTATGTATTTATTCGCCACTAACAAAAAAAAAATACAAATGTTCAAAGGTAAATGTTAAAAACCTAATACATAATATTATCCAAAATAGTTAAAAAATAAGACTAAACAGAAACAAAAAAGAACGAAACAAACAGGCGGGACGNATTTTAAAGATTTCTACAGCTGCTACAGTGTTTTACCATCGCATACCACCATAAAAATGTATGTATGTATGTATGTATGTATGTATGTATGTATGTATGTATGTATGTATGTATGTATTTATTCGCCACTAACAAAAAAAAAATACAAATGTTCAAAGGTAAATGTTAAAAACCTAATACATAATATTATCCAAAATAGTTTAAAAATAAGACTAAACAGAAACAAAAAAGAACGAAACAAACAGGCGGGACGATAATCTAGAGAAACGGTGGCAGGGGTAGCATAATACAGATCATGAAGACCTTATTTTCATTATGTCAGTTTTTCCCATACAAAAAAACTAGCTGAAATAGCCTGCGCTGCTCGATTTTATTGCTTACTTTGTTTTATTGTGTGCTTTTTGAAAAAATATGTAATGGAAGGACTGACATTTAAATGAATGTCATTTTTCTCTCCACCTGACTTGGAGGAATCGTGCATTTATTTCCTATCGGACTTTGCTATGTGGAATTACGATTTGGTTGTCTACTTAATTATAAAAACAAATTAGATATATCTCAAATTAACACTTTTACTCACTGTATAAAGCCTGAAGATCAATTCAACCATTTTACACCATCAATTCTTTAAGAAAAAAAATTCTCAAAGCCATCTTCTTTCAGATACACTACAAAATATCATCCTTTAGATAGAGATATAAAGTGGTGGTCAATTTCCTTGAATCAGAAGATGCATTGTTAACTTCATAGGATTCTTTTCACATTTACAAAGGTGTCAAAATTAAGAATTTGCTGGGAAACCTGGTTTCATAATTACGGGACAAGACTCTGGTCACACATGTTTACGATACCTTACATACATAAGAAGGATTTGATTCTTTCAACATTAATAATTACCATTGAATTTGGTTTGAGGTTGAGTGGGAGACGTTAAACTGCTTTTTAAGTACAAGCGATTAGGAAAAAAGCATTAATCTTGATTGCATTCTTTCGTCATAGTCAGTTATTAGACCCTCCTTTTATTTTTTGCTGTCAACATTTGCAATTGTCCGTTCTCTTTTTTAAAGAGACAGATATACAAGAAAAACCATAATTAAGCATTTTAGTAGCATGGTTAGTAATATAGACAAATAATCAATATCAGTTTTGCTGTTTTTCAAATCTTTTATTTTCAGACATTTGTAAAAGCTCTGAATTGAAGTCATCACCTGGTGTGAAGTGGGTAAAACGCGGAACTACAAAAACTAGTGCAAGAATGCTAGAAAATTTGAAAATACAACGTTTTGTAAATTAAATATTCGAAGAGAAAGAATTTTTATGAGCCTTTCTACCTACAGATATTACCCAAGGAGTTTACATTTGTGGATGATATATATGAATTTAGGTGGTAAACAGAAGTCCATAAGCATAAAATGAGCAACAAACGACTTTTACCCAACAAAAGGAGTATAGAAGGGAGTAAATAGTATAGCCTCGCTTTTACATTTAAGAAAAGGTAAAACAGTTGTATGATACAGTAAAGAGAAAAATACACTAAGTTGACTGAAAATGGATTTCAAATTCTCATTTCTCAACACAAAATACAATTTTTCTTAAGATATACTTAAACAAGGTCTTCTAGTGCACACTTTCAAGTATGGGTTCTAAAATTCTAACATAGATCACAATTGTATGAAAATAACTGTCTTGTTTACTTTTTGTATTGGAAAGCTATTATAACGAGGCTCTTTGAGCAAGCTTTATTTTTTAATAATAGTGGCAATTGCAAAGGAAAAGAAAAATAAGCTGGGTTGAGATGGTAAGGTTTCACCTTTAGCCTTAATCACCATGACTGATCTCGTGACTGTATATGCAAAATATTTTATGTGCATAGTATTGCTCATTACAAGCTCTACATTTGCTACATTCTCTTAGAGCAGTTGCTATGTTTTCCAATTGTGTAATCAGATGCTTTTATATTATTGTGCTAAGAGGAGGTAAAAGACAATGCTTTTGGTTGTAAATAATTAGAGTGAAAGTATATTAAGAAAACATATTGTTTAATGTTATAATGGAAATAAATCAAGATTGCACTCGATAAAATGGTAAAAACATAAAGGTAAACATTAACATTACTGGTTAAGTCACAATGTAATACCCGTCTTCCATAAAAAAAATTAGTGGTTGAAGTTATTTCTTCTATAAAATTAAAATAATTAATAGATGCCCCTAAATATCACCCCGGATGAAAAGAAACATTTACAATGCGGCAGTGAACCCAGCTCTATTATATGGTCTGGAAACTGTTGCTACCACCCTGCGACAAGAAGCGGAGCTGGAAGTGGTTAAAATGAGCATGATGAGGTGGTCACCAGGTGTGACATGACTAGACAGAATTCCTACCGACCACATTCGAGAAATATCCCATATCCGAAGACAAGATGAGGAAGTCAAGTCTTCGCTGGTATAGACACATAGCAAGGCGTGATGCAGATTATATAGGAAGGAGAATACTGAGTTTTTAAGTCTACCATGGGAGGCGAAGATGGAGGCCGGGAAAAAGGTGAAAAGAAGTGATTGACAGAGTTATGGAGGCTGTTGATATGGATGCTGATGTGAAGAGAACAAAACAGGCTGGAGACAGCTGATCTGCTGTGGCGATCCCTAACAGGATATAGCTGAAAGACAAAGAATAAGAGTAAGAAGAATGAATGTACCTAAATATCCAATGCAACCGTTGGTATTTCCTATTATGTAATATGTTTTAATGATAAGGAAGTCGAAAATCCTTATCAGTGGCGAAGAGCTCTGACAATACTTTGTGATCGGCACAGTATAGAACGTCTTTGAGTTTTACCTTTTAGAGTTTTAAGGCTATTCTGGTTAAAGACACACACAATAGTGTTCCTATATCTTCTACCTGATAGCAAATCAGCTGGAGATGAACGTTTAAAAAATAATAGTGTACAACTGTAGCTTAATAGAGCAAAATGGAAATCTGAACCCGTTTTTCTGGACTAACATGTGAATTAAGAAAACGATGTATAGTGTTTAAATGGAGAAGCTGTATGTATTCAGAAAATTATTAACTTCCGAAGAACTGAATTAAGAACCAATGCCAACAAAGAGTTTAAGGAAAGTACCATATTCTTTGATTATATTCTTTATGGCACCTATGAAAGCTTTTCAAGAAAATGAGTGTAATCTCATGGTTATGGGAAAACGGAAGTATTTGTCTCCAGTCAGAGGAATGTCTCTCCAACCAATGTATATAGATCAGCAGTAAATTGACAAGCACAAAAGAAAAGACTCCATGATTGAAAAAAACTGTATCTTTCTCTAGTTTTGGCATTGGACCATTTATTGTATATTTCCGTACCACAGTTTACCCATTGCTTACCTTACAGACCACAATCCCTTCACCTTCATCCACAGGACGAAAAACAAAAGACCAAATGTTAGAAGGGTGGGGTTTGACCTTGCAAAAATATAACATAGATATAAAACACATCAAGGGCAAAGATAATGCCACAGCTATTCGGTTTAACATAGACTGTGGATACACATGGTCAGGTTGTATTAGGTCGCCAGGTAAGGAGGTTACAGGAGTTTAACAATTTCGAAGCTCAGATGAATAAAGGTATGTTTCAAGGTCAGATGAGTAAGGAAAGTTCTCTTTTCAATCAAAAGTTCTTTTTTTTTAACAATCAGTGTGGTATACGCCCCTGTGAATAATATTTTATTTTGAATTTCTTGGAAAACCACGACATAGAGTAATTTATTCTATCTTCACTTTCTTGCATGAGAATTCCATCACAATCTATGTCACGTGTATCTGTGACCAACTTGAATTGTTTCTGGAGGTCTGGTGGGATTAGAATTAATTTAATAACCAATATGACTTTGATATTGCTGAAACTGCTTTAGCCTCTTCCGACAAAATATACTTGACTTTCTTTGAAAACAGATTTGCCAATGAACTGGTTATATTTAAAACGTTTGGACAAAAATATCTGTAATATCCAGCCATACCTAAGAACTTTTGACGTTTCCTTCTAGCCTTTGTTGCAGGAGACCTCTCAATCGCTTCAGCTTCAACCTTAATAGGTTTTACTTTGCCTTACGTTATCACGTGGTCTAAATAAGTGACGTTGGCCTGGCCAAATTCAATTTTGACTAAGTTGACAGTCAATTTGGTTTTTTTTTGTGAGCAGGTGACGGAGTGTTGTTTCCATACATGACTTTAGACAATCAGGTCACCTACATATACCATTCAGCCATCCATGCCAGCTACAATATAAATAACTATTTGAAATGTCGCATATGCGTTATTTTTTCATTATTTCAAAAAGCAACATCTTATAATGAAATAAGTCATCTGGTTTTTCAAAATACTGAGATTTCTTTATCTTAATCAGTGAAGATAACTTACTAATAGCCCTTTAAAAGCTCAAACTTGCTAACAAATGTTGCAAATCCAATTTTATCAATGTAATCATAAATGAGCGGAATCCGATGAATCCTTCTTTGAGCACTTATTAACTTTTCTAAATACTGTCACAAATCTGAATCAATCATTTGGTTTCGAAATTAGAATGTATTGGGAAATTCACTTAATGTTGCTAGGCCCAATTAAGTTATTTTCAAACGTGCAGTCTATCTCTTTCTAAAGACATGCTCCTTTCATTGGATTCACTCAGTAGTGGTACTGATTAATAGGTTGATAAACTCCCACATCAACATCATGGCTAGTATTATTAGTACTACCAGGAACACCAGGCAAAATTTCTTTACATTCATGAATTAATGCTTTATTTTACTTTAATTACTTAATGAAAGAGGGCCTAATTTCCCATTCAAATTCATAAGCACATCGGAATTCTAAAGATTCATTGGATACTCAGGCTGCTTACCATCACTGTTGACATTTCTTGAGTAGGAATAACAATAATTTGATCTGTGGATAAAATAATTATAAATGCAGCCTTTACTAAAATTTACTTACGGTCTGGTGTGCCAGCGACCCGGTGCTTCAGTATATATTTAAAAGAATGAGATAAGTTGATCTTTTCATACCAGGAGATATTCCTGATATCATGTAGATGTCTGATAATATATGTTGAGAGCTTCTTCATTTGTGTGCAATATATAGTCCAGAACTTAGCCTCGTACAGGAGGGCGGATAGCACAAAATCACAATATACCTTCTCCTTGGCACATTAGAAAACATGTTTATTGTTTCAAAGTCTCTTTTGGAGTTTTCTTTAGGCAATGCTTGTCTTCCCCTTTCTGTAAGTTATCTAACTGCCCAAGGGTGCATTGTCTGTGATGGTGCTAGCGAGATGTACAAATTTGTGACATGTTGCGGGGCTCACCCGGTATATCAGTATGTGTGATGATTGTATATTTCGGGCCTAGTGTTCTGGACGGGCTGGTATAACCAAACTTCTTGATATTAATCTTGAGACTAAAGTCAATAGGAGCCCAGGAAAACTTGCCAAGACGTATCTGCATACTTCGGAAGTGTGAGGAACGAGATCGCAATCATTCGCAAATCAAAATCTTCCAGACTACCATTGGTGTTGCTTTCGTCTATGCTTTTAAGTGGGGTACATTGAATACGTTTGCTATGACCTGTTTGGATGTTTACTTTACCATCATTATCTTGGAAAGCAGACTCAAGCATCGTAGTCAATAAGAACTAACCAAGCGTTAGTGCCACCATACGTCCTTGTTTAACTCCGGTGGATACTGGAAACTCCTTTGATTGATTTTAACTTTGCTGCACATTAGCTTGTATTCTTTCATGTGAGGCCTTAATGATATTGACATATTTAGCAGTGCCTTCAAACTTATGCAGGACACTCCATAAGCCATTCCAAGAAACTGTGTCGAATACCTTCATGACGTCTCTAAAGACGCATTGTAATGCATATTGTTCTCTATACATTTTTCTTGGAATTGACGCTGGCAAATTATCATATTCATAGCATCCTGTCCACTGTTGAAGCCATATTGTGTTTCAATTAGAAGACTGGGAGCGATATGTAAGTTTCATCGGTTCAGCAGAATGCGAGGGAGTATCTTCTCTACGATAGGTAGTAAATATAAACCAGGATAGTTTCCAGAGTCTATGAGGCTACTAGGATATCGAGAATGTCGTTTTGGTCTCTCCTCTACGTAATAACATAGTCGATCTCGTGCTAATGTTTAGAGCGTTGGTGTATTTATGTTGTCTTTTGCTGATCCCTGTGGTTGAACAAAGTATTTGTGATAACTAATCCACCTTCAGAGCACAGGAAAAGTAACTGTTCTCCATTAGAGTTAGATTTTGCAACACCATGATGACCAATCACTCCAGACCATACGCTGTACTCTTCTCCAACTCTGGCGTTAAGATCTCCGACTAGTTTTACTTTGACTTTTCTGGGAATTTTCTTTAGAGCCTCTTTCAGGTCACTGTAAAATTCTTCATTTCGTTCTTCTGCATAAATCACTGTTGGTGCATAGACACTTATGAACATGGGATATGTGGTATTTTTTATCAGTGGGAAGTGCATAGTCATGATACAGTCACTGGCTGGTGTTGGCTTTTGTTCTAGTTTATCTGAGATTAAATTCCAGATTTTCTTCTTTCTGATGCATCTTATCCACTCTAGTAGAACGTATAGTCATGGTCCACCAGATTATCTTAACCAGACAGGTCTTGCTCAGGGCTGTTATGTTTATGCTGTATCTTTGCAATTCAACAGCCACCATAGCCGTTTTGCGCTCAGGTATTGTGTTGCCATCTCTATCCAGCATGGTCGTTATATTACATTTGGCAAAATTTAAGGCCTTCTACTGACTTCTGTATCCTAACTGACTTTTCAGTGGCACCCAGAGGGAGAGGTGACCAGGGCAATCCTTTTTAGGCTGAGCGACGTTCAAGCCGGTATGGGTATTTCTACTCTGAACCATTTCATACAACTGCGTGCAAAGTTGTATAGGCATACTAGCTTTTGCATTATTAGGCTGATTCTCTCAATCAACAATAATGTGCTTCAGCAGGTGAGGACAATCGAAAACATGCTGGAATAGTTGTTGGATGCAGCGTCTGACCGGGGGCATGTCTGTCTTTCTCCGTTCTCCGTTGCTGTCACAGGACACCTGTTTTGCATTCGAGGTTTTCTCCTGTAGACTTTGGATCGGTCTCTTCTTCTCTGCAAGGCAGAAGAATCATTACCCTTATTTGGGGTCATGCTGTTATTATGCCTTGCTCAAGGGCAACCCGTAACTATGTATTGCAGGAAAGGGTTGTTTAAATCCCTGAGGCTTTCGTGGCCCTCTGCCCATAAGGACAATAAGAAAATTATATGGGCTTGTTAACACAGCAATTATATATACAAATTAAACAGACATTTTAATCCATGCATTTATTTTGGGTATTTTATTACTGATGCTTTTACTACTACTACTACTACTACTACTACTACTACTACTACTACTACTACTACTACTATTACTTCACCATACCGACGTAGTTCCTTTTGCTGACGCTGTTTGTGATACTAAAAAAGAAATTGGTACACAATAAAAAAGCAAAAAGCTAGTACTATTAAATCCAAATAAAATAAACAATGCACGTCTTTCAAGCAACTAGTTCAAACAGTTCATAAAAAAATTAATTAAACAGATTATGCTAATGAGTTCTATGTAAAAGTCATTGATAAAACTGAGAATGATACTAATAGAAACAATCCCAAGCAAATGGTGAATTTACATTTACAGCACTAGTTGATGCAAATCAAACAAAAATTAAACTGACAGTGTTATGAAAGGAGCAAGTTCATCTCGATTTATCTCTCAATATTAATTTTGAAAGTAGGCTTAACTCTATGTCATAAAGGTGTCTAGCTAAATTTTGCACTGTACATATTCCATGTTCTCTTTCCTTAATCATCTGGGGCCTTAATTTCAAAACGATTCTAAAACAAAGAAGCATCTGGGCATTGTTTTACCATTTATCTGGAAAAGTATTGAATACATTTTCAATAATTTTCCTTTCCTCGATTCCTCTTTTTTCCTTTTAAAAGTGATAGCCAAATTTTTTTCTATGGTTTTAGCAAAATGCTGCTTGACAATCAGTAATTTTTGACTGATAGGTTTACTAAAAAACTGTTGGATATTACGATTTAAAATTAAAATGTTTGAAATACTAGTTTTTGTATTATTGTGAGAATTTTTCTTTCTGATACTGCTTTACAATTAAGTATTCAAGACAGCTGTTGTACTTTGTTTTGTTTTTCTAATATTGTCATATGGACCTACAAAAGCTGTCTTTTTGCCCAAAAGAAACAATTTTTTGTGCATTAGGTTTATGGTTTTATCGAATTAAGCAATAACTATTCAATTACAGAATGTAGTTCCATGTATTTTCGCTGGTTCTTATTGCTGCAGTCTTATCTATAGGATCCAATTCTCAGACGTCCTAACAAGTTCTATTCCATGTGTTTCAATCTTACATAAGCCGGTGCTTGACTGAATAAGCCTTTATCAATTTTTCGCACAATTCACATCAGTTAGGTGTGTCTTTTACGCTTCCATCTATCATTGATTCATCGCCTATCAAATGATTATATTTGGTTTAATTGCCTAATCTATTGCTGTTGTTATTGTTTATCATATTTTGAGGATCTTTAGCGTTGATTAGTTTAACATGATTCATTCCGATTTTAGCCCAGGTGAGACATAAGTCTCTGCGAACAATTAAAATTACTAATGCTCTAAAGATTTCTCCTATTCTCTTCTGTAACACCCATGTTTCACTGTTATACGGTGCCACAGCAAGTTATTAATCAGTCTGATATTAGATTAAAGTACAAAAATGCGTTTTTAGGTATTCTTTATGGAGCAATAGCTGAATGTAACGAGACAAATTGGTAAAAGTAGAAGCTTTCACATCTTCCGTACTCATGCCTCTTGCATAGTAATTTTGATTTAAAAGCCTAAATATCTGGGTTTTTTCGCTTTTAGCTTTAAAGTGCTACAAATAAAATAATATTTATTTTTGTCGATCGGTGAGACTCCTCTGAAATAGACACCTGAAGAAGAAAACACAAATCAAAATGCATTTTATCAATGAGGAAAACAAAGAAAGGTTTTACGCAAACGGACACCTTTTCATTATGTTGAATGTACATACGAAAATTTTTTTCTTCTAAAAGCATATGTAACAAAAAGTGGATATGAGTCACCACTTTGTTCTTACGTGCCAGGCAGACTAAGCTACACCATTTGGCCTAAACTGTTTAATCTCAAGAGTTCAGACTCCCAGCGACAGCTGCTGCGCAATATTGAAATCACTATTTAAAATGTGATGAATGGTATTACACTCACCTTTAGGCTAAAGCTGTTTTTGTCTATAAATAGTAGACATGTGTTGTTGTATTCTATCGATCAATTGTATGAATATATGGGACATATCTGGGACTATAAAAACATTTTAACTATTTAATGATTGAGCAATCATGCAAAAATTTGTGGTCAGCAAGACATTATTTATAAATAATAGAAGTATTTTTTTACGACTGGAAAACTGGTTTGGGTAAACTATTTTGTCAATTTCCAATTTAATGGATATCCTACCATTGTAGCCTGAGATATAGATACCTTACCCGATAGGGAAAGTTGTTAGGGTCCATTTTACTTCCTTTCTTCAGTCGACTAGGTCATCCATCACTGCTTTAAAAAATTCGAGATCATTAACCAGCTCGTTTTTGCTTTGATGACAATGTCCAGCATACTTTGATCTTTTAAAAAATACAAAACATCCATTGGAAATATTTGTAAGAAGCTGAAGACAGGATAGTTTTTACGAAATAATCTTATTTGAAATAATCACTTGGTTAGAGTAAACATTACCAGGAAGAATGCAAAATAACCAATTCTGAAAACAAAACAATCCATTCTAGAAAAATAAAAAGATAAAAAAAATTACATACAATATCTGGATAAGGACCAGGCTTGATAGAAATGTACACGGAGTGTAGGACGTAGGTCAGATGTGTTGAAGGAATGACAGAAGCATTCGATGTAAAGGTTGGATTGCATCAGGGGCCATCGCTGAGCCCACTACTCTTTGCTGTAGTAATGGATGTGCTGACAGATGACATGAGGGGGAAACGCCACGGAGTCTGATGTTTGCAGTTAAAATTGTGAAAAAAAGCATTAGGAAAAATTTGGAGATAAACAGAAAGAAGTAATTTCTGATGGTATTTTCACAGAAGAAGGAGACGAGATGTTAGATCCTGGTTAAGGGCCGAGAACTGGAGAAAGTTGAACAATTTGTCTGGGTAGTATGGTTTCAGAAGACACTAGATCAGAGGTGGAAATAAAGAAGAGAATTGGCATTGCGAAAACAAACTATGACAGGTATATATTATGACAGGTATAGAAACTGGATTGACACCAGTTCGGTGCACACGAATTTTTTACTTTTCCATTATTCAAAACCCTCTTTTAGTTATATTATTTATACAATAACCAATTCTTTTGTAAAAAAAATCATTTCAAATTTTGTAATTGAATAATTTTCTTTCACGCATAAAAATCTCTCCTCAAGAAAGTTTTTTGCGCCTAAAAACCTTTCTTTGAAGAAAGCCTTTACTCAAAAATTGAGATTTGAGAAAAGCGCATTTTTCTGAGCTTTTGAATTGTTCAAGAAATACACTGTTTTAAAGAAAGCCATCTGACTGATAAATGCTTTCAAATAACTTGATTCCCTTGGTTGCAGGATTCCATGTGTTCCCTCAGCTTCCCTGTTCTTTTGACGCTTGTTTATCACAAGTCTATCATGCCTCTTTAATATTCATATTAATGTAGTCACTGAAGGCATAATTTGCATTACTTGGAGTAACATGCTGAAAATGACATTAAGGCAATCTGAAATGAAAATATTTAAACTCTGACGCAACAGAATTAATTTTTCCAATAGAGTTTTTGTTATCCACATTAAGACTGGCAGTTTTCCCAGGGTAATGAATATTTTTCAATTTTATCCACAATCACAAAAAAGATTGCAGCTGATGTAGCAAATTCGACACCAGATGTTAAGCATTTATCTAAAAATGACACATGATTTCTTTCGTTTGATGTGAAATATCTTCAAGAAAATCTGTTTATCTTTTTATGCCAGTGCCATTACATCAACGACCTACTGAAAATGCGTGGGCCTTTTAGTGTTAAACCATGAACTCTCGATGACGAGGGGCAAAAATTCAATAGTAATGCCCCCTCATTTTTAAGGACTTGCTGTATATTTTTTTACGAATTTACTTTTGGGAAAAACCTTAAAAGCTGAGATAAGATGATTTGAAATCACCAAGGAGATATTGTATTGTTCTAAAAAACTTTGTAACCAAAATTACAGCGTGAGGCACCTGATTCTCCAAGTTTTAATCAGCTTTAAAAAAGCTAAACAATGTAGAGTTTCTTTATGACAGCCTGTAGTACAATGATCAGAGGTATCTTTCACTCTGATTATAACTTTCTGGTAAACGGAATACAGTATGTGATACTCATTCCTATGCACAGGTCTAATTTGATATCTTTCTTCTCAACAGTTGTTAAATATGGTTTTGTAGTACCTACGCTTTGGTGACCATGCCATTTTGCCATCTTAACTCATTAACAAGACATTTACGTTTTGGAAGTGAGCGATGGCATCCAAAATGAGGGCACACCTATGAGCATTTGAACTAATGTTCTGCTTTGAAATGAGTTAATTCTTTTCTCATATTCCAAGTAGTCGCATTTTCTGATTCGATTACCCAAAGACCCTGCTTGGCGGTAATATTTAATATTAAAAATGCAACGTTTTTTAACAATCACCAGAATCACCACCGAAAAACATTTTTTTAACCTTAAGCTACCTTAAGAACATCGTTAGTAACCGAAAGACAAGGAAAATCGTATTCAAAGTGTGAGACTCACGGTTAAGCTATGAGGACGTTTCTTTGTTTTAGAATCGTTTTGAAATTAAGGCGCAAGATGATTAAGGAAAGAGAACATGGAATATGTACAGTGCAAAGTTTAGCTAGACACCTTTATGAAATAGAGTTAAGCCTACTTTCAAAAATAATATTGAGAGGTAAATCGAGATGAACTTGCCCCTTTCATAACACTGTCAGTTTTATTTTTGTTTGATTTGCATCCACTAGTGCTGTAAATGTAAATTCACGATGTCTCACCGATAACATAGTATTACCTCAATCATTCTGCCTTTTAAATGAACAAGCAAGGTTAAAAATAATTTACACTTTTTTTGGTTGTAGGAAATCTGATCTCACAAGACTGTATCTAGTATACAACAACATTTTTCTCTTTATCAAAACAGATTCCCCCTGGAGGAAACATTCTGAGTCCATTTACCAGGGGAAAAAAAGAGGTTAAAACAAGAAAAAACAGAAGTATTTTGTATTACATTTCAGTATGTTATTTATAATATAATTGTACGACGAAATAACAATTATTTTCACAGAATGTTCTATGTCTATAACAGAGTGAATAAAGTAAGACAAAGCAAACAAATAAAACTATGTTGTATTTTGTATTATTTATTATTACTATTAAATTATTTAATATTTAATAATATTTTAATGTTTAATATTATTTAATAAATTGTTGTCATTTTTTCTGCAGTTCTTAATTTAACTTTCAACAACAGTCATTGTTGCATAATTGCTTCCCATTATATATATATATTTGACACAGGAAATATGCCAAACCAACACTGACAAACTCCTTCAGCTAATAACAATAATATTTGACACAGGAAATGACTAAAGAAAGTATGCCAACATTTACTTGAGTAAATCAAATTCTTATTTATTATTTCAAATTATTTCAAATATATGGTGAACGACAAAAAAAGTCAACAAAACATGAAGCTGACAGTTCTAAACTACGTTTTGTTGACTTTTTTTGTCTTTCACCATATGATAGCTCTAATATTCTTATATTATTGAGCACTGTCGATCGCTAATAATTACTTCGATACTGGTATAAATATATGGATAGATAGATAAATAGATAGATGGATGGATAGATAGATAGATAGATAGATAGATAGATAGATAGATAGATGGATGGATGGATGGATAGACAGATGGATGGGTAGATAGATGCGTATTTGAAATGAAAGAGGCATTTCATATTCTCTATTTTGATGCAATATAAAATAAAATAAATTACAGGTATAAAATACCATAGGATGACAGAGTATTTAGGTAAGAGCCTTAAACGTTCTAAAAATCAATTAAAAGTAGAAAAATTCTGCATGAATTTTCAAAGGTCTATATTTTCCAAGCAATTAATACCCAAACAAGAGAAAAATGAGGTTTCTCTTAATATTGCTCAATCTAATAAATAAAACAACAGAATTATAATTTTTGCACATAAAGCTGCGTAGGATTTTTTAGAACGCAGACAAATACATGAACAATATGATTGATTATAAAAGAATACATAAAAAATAATTAATTTTTATTCTTGTGTTCGTTGATAATGAAGACATTGAGTACTTTTATTATTAGTAGGTTCATAATTCACTATTTACACTGCAATTAAAAATTTGCTGCTACTACTACTACTACTACTATTACTACCACTAATGATGATAATATAAATACGATGGTAATGATGATAGTAATAATGGAAACTTTTTATTTTTTCATCTGAACACATACAATTACAAACCTCACTAATCAAGGTAGTTTGCATTGGCTTGCCCATTTAACAAAATCAAAATTAAATATTTTGCTAACAAAATTAATAAAACGACAATAGTTCAGGGCTGGTCCATGGTTTATCTCTACGACCGAATATGTAGTATGTAGTCTGAATGATTTTATTGGAAAGTTTGGTTGAAAGAAAGCGCTCGTGTTTGTTGTCGTTGCTCAAAGCGTTGCATATTACACTGAATGTAATACAAGATTGACCGAATATACCTAAAGAGCTCACAGAGAGATTTACGAAACTAACTTTCGAAAACCTGGAATGTAAATCACGAATCAAAGAACGATATTTTTCATATTTTCGAGAAGCATTTTTATCAAGGTTTGTTTCGTACCCCACCGTCAATTCAAGAAGGTATAACTCTTGTTGTGGAGTACCTGAGAGCAAATCAGGCCTCAAGCCATCTCCAGTTATAATGCATGGCGATAAGAACCCACAGATATCAGCGTATATGGTATAGCCTTTAAGAGATTTGAGAGCTTCTGCTAAAAACTGTAATGTTGAGTTGTGTCGCCAAGTATATCTTCCTGTAGGTAGGCTTTGCAGCCGGCGCCAACATAAAGAAGGGTTTCTGGTTCAAAGCAGGAAGAGCAAGAAGACGATAGACTAAGTTTTCATTTAGATAGGTTTTTACGAGTTGCAAGGGTGTTATTCAAATAACGAATGATAAAGCTGAAGATATTTTTGGGCAGCTTACTTTGAACTTCAGACCAAAACTAGTTATATTTAGAAGTTGCGTTATCAAACAGAAATGAGAGAATGGTACCTTGAGTAGTAAGATGACTTTGTTAACGCTCCTTGTATCCTGTCTGCACAGCTTTCAGAATTTCTTTTGTATTTTTATAAATATCGTGTTGTATATTGGTACTATTGCTTGTGTTTTTCCACAATGTTCATTTGGTGACAACTTCAGAGCGTTACGGGTGACAGTTTGGCATTGTAGAAGTTTTGTGGTAGGTAGGTAGGTGAAAGTTGAGTCCAAATTGATTTTTGGAAAGAATAATGGAGCAAAGAGTGGCACTTACAAGCAGGTCAAGCCACTGGCCGATGTATTTAGAGACCAAGTTATCTAGATTTTCTGCCACCTAAGTCTTAGAAAAATTTGAAACAGTAAGGTGCCATGAATCCTTTAGGGGGAGGGGGGGCAAATTCACTATAGAGGCACAATTTGTGTTTTGGATGGATAGGTAAAGAATCAATTTGTTTTAGAAGATCTAGTAAAAACAGACAGTAGCTTGGATTTGTCAGACTGATTGGTCATTTCAAAGACATAGAAACGTCCGATATACTTAAAGGCATCTCCCATGGCTACAGAAGATACAGCTTCATTATTAACAAAACATTTAGGTTGAAATTGAAGATATATTGTAGTAAGTATTTTGATACCGAATGTGACATATCCGTCAACCCTTATGATCATGTTGGACCATTGATACCATCGAGTAAAACAGTTT
>RDPX01000088.1:1362867-1401349 GCA_003991215.1 Morbakka virulenta | reverse complement strand
GGAATTATACAAAGAGACGGTATTGAATGTGTCAAACAGGAGTATTTTAGAAGGCTGAGGCTAGTTTGAAAGAGTAAGCTTCATGGAAGGAACAAAATTAGGGCAGTGAATACCTGGGCGGTTTCGCTATTAAGATATGGTGCAGGAATTTTGGATTGGCGAGTAAAATGAGTTCGATGAAATGAACAGGAAAACAAGAAAAATACTGACCATCAATAAAGAATTTTATCCAAAAAGTGACAAAGATCGACTGTATGTTTCCAGGAGTAAAGGAGGAAGAGGGTTGATAGGCTGTAAAGGATTTGTCAGAGCTGAAGAAAACAACCTTGGTTGGTATGTCGAGCAGCAAACTGAGCCACTGTTAAATGCTGTCAAAAGGAATGGGATAATCCAGACTGACAGTTCCTTGAATCCTAAAGACAATAAGAAAAGAGAAAAAGACCAGAATCTGAATTCCTGGAAAGAGAAGAAAACGTATGGAGAATTTGTTAGAGAGTTGAAGGGAAAGGATTTTGAAAATTCTTGGAAATGGCTAAAGTCGTGTGATTTGAAAGGGTCTTCCGAGGCATTAATATGTAGTGCCCAAGAGCAAGGCATAAGAACGAACAGCATCAAGCATTTCATTGAAAAGACTAGAGAATTACCTTTTTGCAGGATGTGTGGTGAGAGAAATGAAACTGTTTACCATATAATTAGTGAGTGTACTGTATTGGCAAGAAAAGAATATCTAAAGCGTCACAATAACGTTTTCAAATATATACACTGGAAATTATGTAAAAAGTTTGATCTTGAAGCGGCAACAAAATGGTATGAACACGAACCCCAGGGAATGATAGATAATGACTCATGTAAGATAATGTGGGATTTTGTAATACAATGTGATAGAACAGTGATTGCAAGAAAACCAGGCATCATTGTAATAGAGAAGAGTAAAAAACAGACAAAAATTATAGATGTTGCAATACCTGGAGATGCGAGGGTGCTAGAAAAAGAACAGGAGAAAGTTGATAAGTACAGACCTCTAAGAGATGAGACTGCTCGACTGTGGAAAATCTTTATATTTTATATTTAAAGAAGATTAAAATTATCCCTGTGATCGTGGGTGCGTTGGGAACTGTCTCGAAAAACTTTGAAAGCCATTTTAAACAAATTGGAATAACGATGAATGTAGAACATGCCCAAAAAACAGCACTGTTAGGTACAGCCCGAAACTTACGGCTGGTCCTAGGACATTAAAGCTACAGGTGAAAGGGTTGTGATTCCTTAGATGGCAGGTAGTTATCTGGGATTACACCAAAAATAACCGAAGCAAATGAGAACTAAAGCTTTGTAAGAAAACATATCAAACATGATAATAATAATTATACTCTTTGGCATACATTACAACATGTCTTTTGAGCCTATTTATTGTTGTTTTAGTCACCAGACAGAGCAATAACAAATATCCAGTCTAAATTCAGTGCTGCAATACCAGACTTGGTACTAGTACTAAGATATCTTTCTATGTTACCTATCAGGCTGTGAGTGGGAAGTGCTGTAGTCATGAGTTGTTGTCATACAACAACAACGACTTAAGTAAAGTGTCTTTCCTCACTCGTTATCGGGCGGCAAGAATTAAAAAAGGAAAAAGAAACAAAAATTCAACTAAGTCCCCATGGAGAAAAGTAAGGAGAGAAGATGATATTAAGGAATTTCAGAAGAACATCAGTTTACTGTCAAGATACAAAAGTGGTGAATTAAAATCTAAAAGGAAGGTAGAGAAATCTTACGAAAAGTACAAAAAATTCACAGAAAACAGTACCGCTGATATTAGAAGATCTTAAACAAAGAGTTCTAGCAAAGATGGCAAAGCTAAATAGGTTTAATAAAAGAGCTCAGAAAAGACTATTTTCTGAACGTAATGGGCTAAATCAAAAATAAAATGAAATACCAATTGCTGAAGAAAGTGAGAATTCTGGAGTGGAATACAAAGTGAAAAAATAGCATAGCAGAAATGCTGAGTGGCTGATAGCATTAAAGAAAGAGATTAATTACAGAAAAGAGAAAGTTTTAGTAATTGCAATGGAGGAAGTGTTAAAGCAAAGTCAAAAGGTTCCAAACTAGAAAGCCTCTGGAAGAGACAGAGTCCAGGAATATTGGATCAAGAGATTATCTTCTTTACATGAGAGAATAGCTTGCCAGTTAAATCAGATTTTAATAGACAACCAACAACGTCCTTTGTGGTTAACTTGAAAAGGATAAAGCTAAGTGAAATACCTTAGATAGCTACTGGCCAATATCCTCCCTTTCCATTATGTAGAAACTGCTAACAGGGATTATATCAGATCATCTTTACAACTACCTGGAGGAAGAAAATATATTACCTTATGAGGAAAAAGGGTGTAAACGTAAATGTAGAGGGACAAAGGACCAATTTAGGATGGACAGAGCCGTATTGAAGGAGTGTAAAAGAAGAAGGACAAATCTAGCAATGGCATGAAGTGATTTTTGCAAAGCATACAATCTGATCATCCATAGCTGCATTGAGGAGTGTTTAGATGTAGTTGGAGTTACTGACAATACAAAAAAGGTACTAATTTGTAGCATGAAGGATTGGAAATTAGAGCTGACTTCATTTGGTACCCTGCTTGGCAATGTCAACATCAGAAAAGATATTTTTCCAGGAGACGGTCCTTCACTAATTCTACTTGTTTTTTGGCTAGTACCAATAACTCTGATTTTAAGGAGAGTGAAAATAAGTTATGAACTGGAAAACAAAATTACAAAACTTAACCATTTGTTCTTCATGGATGACTTGAAATTCTTTGCCAACAGTAAAAACCAAATTGATTCTTTAGTAAAAACTGAGAACATGTTCAGCAAAAACATGGGGATGGAATTTGGAATTTAGAAACGTGGGGTACTTGTGTTAAAACAAGGATGTTTAAAAGGGATAAAAGCAGCTGATATCAAACTACATGAAGGAAGTGTGGTAAAAACTATCGAAGAAGATAGCTATAATTATCTTGGAGTTCTAGAATATGATAAGATTAAGGAAAGAGATATAAAAGAGCAATTTGAAAAAGGAATACAAAAGGTGTACACGATTGATTCTTAAGTCTAAACTGAATGGCAGAAATAAGATCAAAGCTATCAATACATGGGCAGTGGCAGTGTTGAAGTACGGAGCTGGAATTATCAAGTGGAACGTAAATGAAGTAAAGAATCTTGATAGAAAAACTCGGAAATTGTTTACCATGCATAAAGAGAATCGCCCAAAAAGTGATGTAGATCTTCTTTATATTAATCGAAAAGAGGGCGGGAGAGGACTAATGAGTCAAAAAGATGCCATCAGGAGTGAGAAGAATAACTTGGGACAGTACCTTAAGAGTTCAACTGATAATCTGTTGCAAGGTGTTAAGGATGTAAGCATGTTAGACGTTAAGAAGTGCGTCAAAAAGTTCGAGTTTAAGAGATTTTTTAATGGAGAAAAAGATGGAAGCTTGGAGAAACAAGCAAATGTATGCTCAGTTTATTAGAGATTTACCAGACACTATTGATAAAGAGGCATCCTGAAAATGTTTCAGTGATTGTGATTCAAAAATCCCAATTGACGTACTGATATGTGTGGAGCAGGAGCAAGCCATTAGAACTAATTATGTGAAACATAACATTAATAAAACTGCAGATTCACAGAAGTGCAGATTGTGTGGCCAGAAAAGGGAAACAATAAACCATATCATTTGCGAGTGTGCCACACTGCCACAAAAAGAATATAAAAGGAGTTACGACAAAGTTGCATAGATGGTTCACTAAAAGTTATGTAGGAAACTTCAATTAGAAAAACCTGAGAATTGGTATGATCGAAAACCTGAGCTTGTAGTTGAAAACGTTGACCTAAGAATCTATGGAATATGATGATTCACTGCGATAAAGAGATTAAGGAAAGGAAACCGGACATAGTCATCATTGATAATAGTAAAAGGTCTGCAATAATCATTGACATAGCAGTACCAGGGGATAATAAGATATCTTAAACAGAAAAATTCAGACTAGAAATTAAGTGACCCTTGAAGCTGAGCAAAGGTTTGATGGTACCAATTGTTGTTGGAGCATTAGGTAGTGTCTCAAAAATGTTTCCATACCTTTAAAGGATACTGGAATCCAGCTAGAGGCATATCTTGTTCAAAAACCTGCTATATTAGGGGCATCTAGAATTATACGCAAAGTAATAGAATGCTAAAATGAGAGGAAAATATTGAAGAACCTTTGGCTATTGGTAATAAGCAGCTTCCTTATTAAACGTGGTATAACATCTAGCTATGCCTTTGGCAACTAGTTTAATAATAATAATAATAATAATAATAATAATAATAATAATAATAGTGAAAATAGTCTATGTGGCTGCATTAACGCTTGCTGGCTTGTTGCTGGGCACTGAAATCTGTTTTTTTACCTATTCAATACTAGTTAAGGCGTAACCACTTGATGATAATGATGATAAAATTGAAAAAATGGCACCACAGACATTAGTAGATACATGGTCATAATCACGATCATTGCGTGCAATTTTCTTCCACAAAGGGTGGCCTATGTTTCACGCAGGTATTTTCTCCTGTTCTCTAAAATAATTTGATACAAGCTGAAAAACCATCATCTTTTCTGCCAGTTCACTTGATATTCAGGTCTTCAAATTTTCATTTGGGGGATTCTTTGTAAAATTTCATTACATAGCAACATGCATATCAGGGAAAGAAAAATGTTTTAAGAGCAACTTCTTTTGTAATTCTATTTTAATCTTTTTAGGTATGCAAATAACTCTCCATTGGATAATCTTTGTCTTAAAAAGATCTTTGGATAAACCATTCTATATTTTCAAAAAGAGTTGAGTACGCGTTAGAAGGCAATATTTGACTGACTGGGCTACTGTTTAAATTTCGGTATTTGTTGCAACACAACAAGGCCTAAAAAGATGCGAAAATAGAACAAAAACCCTGCTTGCCATACAAAATAATAAATTCATTTTTATGGACTGGAACTAAAGTGAAGAAGAGGGAAAATGTCTGCGTGAAAGAAAATGTCTTTTGTTTCTTGTTTGGATACCGTGAATCTGTAGAAAAGAAGTGTCACCAAAATTCTTATACATGCATTTTTTCAAAAAATTAGTCTCGGGACTTGGATCCAAGTTTATTGTTTTTCCTTCGTTGATTTGGGAACTAATATTTCTCAGTACTCCAAAAATAATTGCAGACAACCCGGTTACACCACAGTCTTTAGGGTTTGAGGACAATCAGTACTATGGTCTCTCAATTGCATTTTTCTGTTTCTGAAGCTAGTTTCCTTCAGATAAATTTCTTGTAAAAAATACGTGTTTTTGCAAATATAATTTAATAAAAAGCGTATTTCTATCTGTAATTAGAAATAAGAGGCAATGATTGTCATACCGAAACATACGAATAATCTTATATATCAGCTGTGGGCAATATATGTTACTTTTATGACTAAATATTTGTTGACTTTCGGGACTCCTTAAGCTGTAGATATATAGGTTAACACTTTTTCAAAAGGGTTTTTCCAACAAATCTAAAAATTATTATTTTCAAGGTAAGTTTCAAATTCTCGCTGGTTAGTTTTACAGGGTGCCAAAATCGCACAACTAAAAAGTTCAAGATTGGATCTCAACGGAGAAAGGTAATAATGAGTACTTGGGCTAGATAACGGCGATAGTGACCATTAGGTTGAGGAGATTGATGAGAAAGAGGTTGTTCCTTCTCCTCCGTTTTCTCACGTCAAGCTATTTTGCGTCTCCGGGAATTCTGAATTTCCTTGAACTGCCTGCTTCTGAGAACTGAATAGTTGTTGAAAGAAAGAGGAAGAGTAATAAACATATGAATACCAACATAAAGGCTCCTACCAAAGAAAGAACAACCGACCGTTAGTTTTCTTTTCGACTGTCAGTGGCCACTTTTTGGCAGTGCTGCTCTTATTGATTCGATTGCTGCACGTGTGTTAAATCATATAAAAATATTTCAGGTTGAAAATGTTTTTGAAAGACCTTCTTGAAAGTAAATCCATTTACAGGTTTAAATAGAACGTGCCAATTGCGTGAAACATTATTTGAATTTTTTTAACTAATTCCATCATTGGAAGCACGAACCTGCGCAGAACCCAAAATCATGACAGTTCTATGGGTTTTCTATTACACACCAGACACCACAGGTAGTTGACAGTGCAGTGAAAAGTTATTGGGTGTTGTGGTCAAAATGTTGAAAAGTATTTCCAAATTTTTAACATTAATCTCAGAATCAGTGTACCTTCAAAAGAAAGCATTCGAGATTTGTTTGGAAACAAAAGGCTTTACTGCGATTTTAGGGACTTCATGTCATTAAGAAATAATTGTAGTGATATTCAATTACATAAGATAATAAAATACTGTTAAAACACACAAACGCATGTTTCACAATTTGTTTGTATATGAGTACAATATTACTTATAAACCGTCTATAAATCGCAACCTGGTTTTCTTTTAAAAGTGCAAACCAAACTAAATTACTGCTTTTTTTCTCTTAGTGATGAAGAATTCCTACAGTTTAAGAAGAGGTTTAGTGTCCAGAGCCTTTGTAAGTCTTCCTACTTGCCAAGAGCCCTAGAAGGCAAAGGAAAAAGGGTAAAAGGTCTTTGGATACATATAAATCTTCTTTAAGAGAGAGCACGGTCGTCAAAATTCGAAACCATTAGCCTGTCTATCTTCTTTAGCCATTTTCCCAATTGCTCACTTGCTTTGAGCAAATACATATTGCAGTGAAATAACTCGATTTAACAAGTGCTAAAAAATTGCTATTCAGTTAGTTGTTAAAGTTAGCTGTAACATTTATTTAATTGGTTTTGGTGTAGATGTGACTAGGCAGCAAAATTTCCCCCCTTTTATAGATAGCAGAATATTAATATCGTCTGGCTCCAGTTCCACTACGCATTAATAGATCTTTATGTCGTAGATTGTCACATTTATTTGCTTTCTTCAATGCAGAGCAATTCCTTTTCAAGGTGCTTTTTTATTCTTCCTCGCATAAGTATGACAGGACATTTGGAAAGCTTGACTGCATGCTTGAGTACAGCTCACATCAAAGACTTTGTTTAAAGTCTTTGGTGTGAGCTGTTTGATTTAACAAACCCCTCAAGCCAAAAAGGAATACCACTGCCAAAGGAATGTGTTCTTCCTGAAATGCCTTCCTTCTTAAATTTTATAACTTTCACACCAAGAAAATTCAACAAATATTCCAAATATACTTTGGTTTTCACTTTTGTGACAACGAGATCTCAAGCTCTTACAATGCAGATCGATGCCCCCAAGTTTCCTGGTTGGTAAATTAACAATAGTAAGATTGTTCTAAAGTTTGTTTTCGTATTTTAGCAATGACCTATCTACATTTTTTACTTTCAATGAAGAGATGCCTGCACATGAAAATCTTGGTGTTCTTATCGGTCCTATATGAATAACATGATCAGTCCATTGCATTTCGGACTGCAAAGGTTACGTCTCAATTCCACCAATTTTACGTTTGGTCGCCATGTCAATAGGGTCATCGTTTGAGACTTACAGGGTCTTGTTGTGGAGGAGTTTTATGTTTATTTTTGATTTAGCAAGTCAGCATCATCATTTCATCTGTTTAAATCACTGTCAAGGCTCGCTGTTTTTAGTTTTGTTAACATATCTTCTTGCTTCTCCTTTGTTGATGAGGTTACGTTGGCTTTCACAGGAAGATCGTCTCCCCCGATGTTCGATTGACAATCTGTCCCAGTATTTTTATTTCTACTCGTATTTAACAACAACTTTATTTTAGTAAAGATAGTGAAATCCCTCATGTTTTTAAAGAGAACGAGTGCTATGTCGAATTCGTTTCTCCATTTAGATGGCAAACTACTGAATTTGTACATGTTTCGAAGATAAAATTCAAAGAGGGAAAAAGCAAAGGGAAAAAAGGATTCTAAAAGGGACAGAAAATGTAATTCAAATAAGTAAAACAACCCTTTGGACTGAAATGGCTTTCAGCTTTGCTTAGGGAGAAAAAAATTGTGCTGTTGTTATAATATACGTAGTTATATTTTTTAATTTTAGTTTTTTTAACTTTTTTTCACTTTACCCAAATCTGGAGGCTACTTTACTGTACAGGATTACTTTTTATTTGTTTTTTTATTACTTTAACGTGTGTGCACTGTGTGCAGTGTTTTTCTTTCGTATTCAGTATTCCAGCATGAAGGTTTAAAGCCCCGCCTAATAATAACGGGCTACTTTTTCTTAAACACAATGTGTATTAACATCAAGGGAAGAGGGATGTTTCAAGGTATATTTCATCATTTCTTTTGCAAGCTTGGTCCTGGAACAAGTTCCACATCTTTCGTGTGGACGTCTGTTTCCTGGTTTTATCTTGTATACCAACATGTTTCCGAAACTTAAAGTTCATTTCTTGCTAGAACAATAAACTTTTGGAAAATTATTTACAGAATGTTGGCTATTTTTCTATCCATTCTTGCTATAACGTATTGCTTTTTAAATGCTATTTTGATTCTGCTCCACCTTCCGTAGCAATTTCAAAGATTGTCAGTTGAATTTACATACATGTTGGCTTCACTTGCATCTCTTTTGTGAGATAATATAGGACCAAGCGACAGTGTATCAATCTCAGAAAAATCTTTGTAGTGACGCAAATTATTCTCAGCAAGTTTTGACCTCTTGGAACATGAAGGTTAAGCTATGAATATTCCTATTTCAATATGCAGGAATGGAGTTCTCAGTTGGTATAATTTTACTTTTTACTCCATTCGTTCTTATCTATTTGTCCATTCATTTTGTTTTATTATTGTATTTTCTTTTTTGTATATAAAACGATAATTATTGTTCATAAAATATTCATTTGTATACACATTCTTCTGAACATTCTTTTAAATATTCCCTTCCATTTATGCAGCAAACCCTTTATGCAGCAAACCCTGGACTTTTCATGGCATACTGTCATCTCAAACGTGGCGGCTGTAAGTTGATTTTCATATTATTTTGGATGTATTACTCAATTAAAATTCGTAAGCAATAATTGATGAGCACGAAGTAAAAACTAACACGTTTTCTTGTTATTTCCGTGTTCCCTAAAATGGTTCGTACTACTTAAATGTTAATATTGTTTACTTTTCTTTTACTAATTAGCGTTTTTGCCAGTGTCTTTTGTAAAGGTTTGGCTAATTATCCACGGACCATTGGCTTCCATTCATTCTCCAACACTCGCATTTTTTTTGCCGCCATTTGTTTAAATTTTGATCACCGTTTGTTTTTGTCACTTGGTTATCTTCTGTAGTTTTTTTGTCATTTGAATCACCAAGGCTCATTCAACTCACTCATTTAGTGCTTTTACCCCCGACACTGTCACCACAGATCAATGATCTACTTTCGCTGATAAGATTGTAAAGCCCTTTTCTCCGTCTTCATCTTTTTGTGCCGACTCTTCTCAATCTCATTCTTTCCTCTCCATTTCCTCATTAGTCATCGTCCTGGAACACAAATGCTCTAAATTCTCATTACAAATTCAAGTCTCACCAGACATTTACTTTCCGCAGGTTGTTGTACCCGCCTTTCGTTCCAATAAGGTTACTGAATGCTCTCGTGCTGGTAGTCCAACAGAATACCACTGGCGTTTTATCAAGGATGCCAAAATTGTTAACCCCAGTGTTCATTTCAGTCATCTTCATCACAGGGAAACGAGACAGCTGGTGATTTGTGGCGACTGAATTGACTAGCATGGGCACCAGCAGTCGCCTTTTCTACATACTGGACAAAACTGTCGGAACCCAATTTTTAGTGAAACTATATGTTCTCTCACCTTTACCTTGCCAGCGTCATTGTTGATGTAAATTCACTCTTAAGGCTGTTAACAATTTACCTATCAACACATACGGTCAAAAGTCACGGGATCGTTGTCATTTTGCTTGGATCTTCATCATTGGTGATTTTCCCTGTCCCATTTTTTGTGAAAATTTTTTTGCCAATTTTTGGTTTGAAAGTAGATATCGGTCACCACAAATCATCTACACGTACATCAAGCTCGCTGTCAGGGGACACATTTGTATTGCGTCATTACAGAGCCCTATCTTTGCGGATTAAACATTTTATCGCCCACCACATTGAGACTCATGGCCCTCCCAACATCTGTCGTTCAAGCGGACTTGTTCCAGACCGTCTTAACATAGTTAAGTCCGAATTTCAGCACATGCTACAACTTGCTATTATTCACCCACCTCAAACCTCTTCTTCACATGGTTTCTAAGGACAATCCTTGTAATTGGCTTCCCTGTGACGATTATCGTCCCATAAATCCCAAAATTATTCCTGGTTGCAATCCTATTCCACACATACAAGCTCATCTTCACGGACCTACTGTCTTTTCCAAAACTGATCTGATTAGCTCATATTAAACTTCCCAAAGATTCATTGGTGAATGTCGCCTCAGCCATACCTTATTACACCAAAATAAGACGCTAAAGTTATTAAGCCGCACAAAACTAAGCCGCAACGGCGGATAAAACACATTTTGGTGACATTAATTAAGCCGCTGTGAGAATGTAAACATTCAGAGAAATTAAGGGGAACGAAGCAAAAGAATGACCGCACGTGTAATTGTTGAAGTAAAGGCAACTGCCCCCTTGAAGGGAAGTGAAGTGCTCGGAATTTCGCATAGTCCATAAAAGCGAGGCGATAACGGCCTCTAATGTATTAATTTATTATGGTGCTTCGGAAGGAGAATTCAAGACTCGTTATAATAACCACACGAAATCATTTAGATTAAAGAGGTATATTAATGGCACAGGACTATCAAAATGTATCTGGGGCTTAAAAGAAAAATATACAAATCTATGTATATATGTATATACATCTTAATAAGGATCTGAAGTAAGTTTTGCCCCCTTCCGTGCTTCCTTTACTGAATTAGTAATCCCGGTAACTTGGAATCCCAATCTGATAATTTCATGTCCTTCTACAGTTTTGAAAACGTCACAGACTATTTTGAGAGATTGAAGATGCAATGGCTTTAACGTGGTCAAATATAAGTCCACTTTGATGGTCGTAACATCGCGATTGGGATCTTCTAACAATTCCTGCATGATAATAATCCTGAAATATTTGCTGAATTCGTTACGCTCCATTTTTTCAAATGTTGCATTCGTGGTCACATCGAGCGGCTGCAGGAGGTATGTTAAATTTTTCGGCATCGTGACGGATTCGATCTCTAACTCAGCCAACCTGGCCTCTACATTTGGTGAATTTTGACCAGCGAAGGCATCCTAGATGAGCAGACATTTCTGATTTTTTTTGTGTTTCAAATCGGTTTTTACGTGTTCAATGTCAAGGCGCTAATATACAATCAATCACACGAATAATTTCCTTTTCGTTACTTCAAAACAAAAAATATTCGTCACCCAGGCGAACTTTTGGAAAACACCTTTCCGTTTCCCCTTTGTATACTACTTGCATCGGCAGAAGTATACCACTCGAGGTCTCAATTAATGTCAATGTTATCGCGCACTTATCGCTTCCACCAGCAATTGGAATGTGCTTTTCATCCTCACCAGCCATGGTTACCTTACTAACGGAGACAAACTTCGATGGCGTTTGATCAAGATTAAGAATTAGTTCATCGGGGATGTTATGAGTCTGAACTATCGATGCGATATCGTGCAAATATTTAGTTCGAATTTCCATGCACGCATAACTACTGGCCGAGACGTAGTTGTTGTTCGCCGAGAGAGCTTCATCCGGCCGTAGAGAGAACGTACCCATGATCTGGTAACTTGAAATTCTACAAACATCCCATACTTTTTCATGTCAGAACGAACCAGTCCCGCTTAAACTCCACGTACGACGTGAATATTGATCATAGCACCAGCGGTTCTCAGATTAACAATCATACATTTCAACTTTTTGTCAAATTCAGAAGAGAGCAGCGTTGGTCTTTTGTGCTTCATCCCGATCGAGATATTTGCTTGTTGTGGATTGGCAGGCAATTGGGATTTATACTTTTTAGTCCATCGTCTAACGAAGGTTTCATTTTTGTTTGGGAATTCATCCATTACGTGCACTGCAGCGGGACGATTTCCGTGTAACATAGCATAACGTGCAACTCTTAACTTCTCTTCCTCTTTATACATAGTTCTCTTTTTTTTTCATTATTTTCGTCTATGTTCCCTAGCTCCTGTGACACTTTACTTGTTTCTCGTCGTGTGATGCCCTCAACCTCCAAAGTATTCAATAATTCCCTGCACTTTTTCTTTCCGGAAACTCAAAACATGTTTTGGTCTTGTCAATTTATTCCAATCTTTGCTTTTATCCTACAGCCACTCATTGACTTACTCTCAAACAAGCATACCAGTCACTAATTCGTTATTTCGTGAGCCTTCTCCAGCAGCTTTTCACACCATCAAATCTACTATGCTAATATCTTTCGTCATCCAGTTCCAAATTCACCATACAACCTGATGGTTGGTAGCTCACATTTTGCTGTCGGCGGCGTTCTCAAACAACTCATGGATTGTCATTGGATCTCCACCTTCTTAGTTTCCAAAATACCTCAGCTGGCAGAAACCAGGGACAGCACCTTAGGTCGTGAATTGTTTGCTGTTTCTCTTACCAACCAGCATTTTTCCGTCATGTTTTTTCTTCATGATCTTATCTCTACTCTCAACGGGAAATTCGCTATCTTGATTTCCTTTCTCAATTCACTAATCTTCTTCGTCGTGTCCTTGACAATCACAGTTGGTTTGATTAATGTTTGGAGGTGTAGATAGCAGCTGGTGTTGGATCGTGGAGGTTCTCGGGTTGGCAGTTAGGGGCGGTTGAACAGCTAAATAGGTGTTGCATAGCCTTCACTTGGCCGCAGAGGCAGAGGTCTGAGGTCGTGAAAACTCAAGACTTTCTGGATGCCATGCACCTGCCATGTCCCACTCGTAGGCGGTTCAGTGCTCTCCATGTGGGCCATGTTTCACTGCTACCGCACGCTAAAGTTTCTGTGGGTTCGATTGGTCTCGATTTCCAGGTTCGTCCCTTGTCACCCAGGCACCCCATCGCTCATACCATATGTTTTCTCGTTTTGTTGATTTGGGCACGTCGAGACCGGTTTCAGAATCTAGAAAACTAGATAACAGGCGCTTTCTAGGCTGTTTTTGTTGGAACAGTGTATGCCTGATACCAGTCTCGTGTCTCCGGCGCTGGTCCATGCTCACTACACTGAGGCAGATGTCTGGTGGGTTAATTCCAAATAGAGTATAGATGCTGTTGATGGGAGTGGACTTCATACATCCTGCAGCGATAAGGCACGCTTCGTTTAGTGCTGGATCGAGTTTCTTCGCATGGGCGGACCACGACAAAGTAGAGCACCCAAATTCTTCAGCTAAAAAGCAGAGTCCAAGGACATATACCCACATTGTTGTGGAGTCTGCACCCCACTTAGAGCTAGTTAGCTGGCGTATCAAGTTATTCCTCTATTTTTCTTCAGCTTGGTAATGTGCTCCTTGAAGTTCAGTGACCGATCTAGTGTCACTCCCAGATACACTGGATGTTTCTCATTCTGGAGGTTCCGTCTATCCCACTTGATGTTGAGTTTGTAATCAACGAAGTGGTTCTTGAGGTGGAAGGAACAGATTTGTGTCTTTGAGGGGTTTGGCTTGATACCCGTCATATTCAAATTAAGCTGTGTATGATTAAAAAGTGAAAGAAAAATATTTTCATTTTCACTAAATAACTGTAGAGACAACTTAAGGGAGTGGATGAGTAGAGAGCCGATGGTCTTTTAACACTGTGATTTCTCTTAAAATTTCAAAATTCAAGAGTACACCGTTACTTCTTATATTTAATGTTATTCTGGTAATCAAAAAAACTTCTACAGACAATTTACTTNGAATCAGAAGAAGAAAATCAATATAGAAAAAATAAGTAACTAAGGACCTGACAAAGAGACAATCCAACGCACATTAAAATTTACCATTAGATGCAAGTACTTGCACTCTAACTTGTGGAAGATGTTGTCGAAGAAAGGTAGCAAAATAATGCAGTAGTTGGTGCACTCTTACACATCAAAACCAAATCTCTGCAAAATCTTCTCCTCTCAGTTTAATGATGACGATGTTAAGCTTACTCATTTATTACCAAGTTTTTCTCCTGACTTTTGCTCATTTCACAACCTTACATCTTTCCAATCATTCAAAAAGACATCGTCTAATAGACAAAATCTGATCTATTATGCCAGAAATCAAATGTCCATCGTCATACTGTTACTCCTTTTGGTACTTTAACGCACTGGACGCTCGTTTCGACCATTTTCTTTTAGATATTTTCAACCCTTTCCCTCTAGCCAAGAGGTATTGCTACCACCTTACCCGTATTGATCGCTACACTTAATGGCTAGCAGCTGTACCTATCTCAGAAATTTCTGCCGCAACTATTGCTTGTACTTTTTGTCACCCACTGGACACCTTCTTTTGGCATAACCTTCACCTTTACCACTGATCGGAAAACTCAATCTGAATTCGGGTTTTTCCTTTTTCTCATCTTACATCCACATCCTACAAAACACATCAGTACCATTGTTTGCGATAGGTTAAGCAACCTATCGCCAAAGGTTCTGTCGAAGGTTTTCATGGCCAACTCAAATTACCCCTCATAGCGCAATTCTATCAACAGAATAGAGAGATTACTTACTTATTGCACAAGCCTTCGCCTTCTAAAAATATTTGTTCTTCGAAGCGCGGAAGCCAACACATTAGATCCAAGCAATTTCCTGGGTCGTTTACGTCCATCTAATTCATCTGGACCACCAAAACAAATGTACTCATCTTCCAAACGAACTAACCAAACACACGGATTATTTTAATAGGGACGATTTTGTCAGAGCTCCTCTTAGACTACAGTACAAAGCACCCTATCGAGTTATTTCAAAACAAAATAGACATTTCAATTTTGGCATTTTAGGCAAAACAGATATCATTAGCACGGATCGTTTAAGGCCTACGTTTACTGACCAATTCGAAAATGCACAGGATAACACAGTCGCACATGCTGCCGACCATTCAATTCTTACAACACAACACCAATAAAATGTTGGAAAACACGATACAGATGCCACGTTCATTTTCCGAACAGATTTACATAGAAATTATTTGAACATATCAATTATTTATCATCGCTTTTATTATATTATGCCTTCAGTGGTGGGTAATCTGTAGTGAAACAAATTATGCTTACCAAGTTGTAACCTAATTGCTAACTGAGTGTTAGGATCTGAATATTCCTACATCAGTTTGTAGGAATGGAGTTCTCAATTGGCATAATGTTACTTTTTTACTCTATTTTTTCTCATGCGTTTGTTTATTCATTTTGTTGCAATATGGTATTGTCATTCTGTATATAGATTGATGATTTTTCTATATAAAACATATATCTATATATAAATTCTTCTGAAGATTCTTTTAAATATACACTTTAATTTGTTGCAACCATGGCTGGACTTGACTGGACTGGCAAACTTTCATTAATAATGCACCAGTCGTAAGTTAATTTTTAAATTATTTATGTTACGTTTCTCAATTTAACATCGTAATCCAACACAGGCTTTAACAATGTGTTTGGCTCTAATACTAAATTGCTTGCGTTATTAGAAGTTATAGTAAAACTCGTCATTAGTTTAGTGGAATAGCGAATCAAATAGGTCCAAACAGCTAGCATCCTCACTAACTCCGGTAGGGCATCTCACATTGCGTAAAAGTAGGGTAGGAGTCTCTATTAAATACTGTTTAATTTTCATACATCCAAAGTTGATCGAATCTGAACATCAAGTATTATACTTCAGAAAGATTTTATCGTGCGTGTCATGTTCCCTATTTTATTTGGTTGCTTCCTTAAGGAGGCGCCACAGCAAATCAGTTGCCTCAGTTTCAGTTGGTCTGTCGCGTCCTCTCTACATGCTTCATTTGCTTGGATGTCCTCTTGGATTAATCCCATTCTCCTTTTCAGACCTTCTGTTCTCCTAATCTACGGTACAACTAACACTAAAATCCTCCTTATACTTTACTTTGGTTCTCTTCTCACCATAGGCTCGTACCATCTACACCTTGCACCTCTTAGCTTTTCTCCATGTCTCTATTGTGGGGTACCGTAAGAATCGATAACTTTGTATTCCTTGTAAAAATTTTACTTCTCCTATATATTCATGCCTTAATCTATATCCGAATCTCATAAATATTTCTAAACTCGCGTATTTATATGATTTTCAAATCCTAAAAAGTACCCATGACCCTGGTTCTCAAGCTTTTTTGATCGCGACCCCAATCAGATTCAAAAATTTCAAATCTAAAGGATCTATCACATTTCACAACAGAAAGAAAATTCCCATTTTGAAAAGACTTTCATTCAAACAGATGATTATCACAAAATTTCACATTTCAAATGAAAGCAATGAATATAAGAAGCAATATATTTTATTGGTTCTTGATAATCTTTTCGTACCGAGGTTTGTAAGTGGTTAGGCAACACACACGATTCCCATTCAAATGAGCATCAGTTATTCGCAACATGTACTTTGTTTTGAGTTGGACCATGTGAGAGAAACCAGATTCGCATACATAGGTAGTCCCAAAGCGCACTAGTGAACGTCGGGCCTCTCGTTTTATATCCTCGTATTTGTCATCCAGATTGAGCCAGAAGGGTGATACATCTTCATCACTATCATACAGTTCAAGAGCGTTTTGGTCCTCCTGAATACTGTAAGGATAGTGAACCAGATAATTTCGATGCGTCAGCTGTGAATGGCTTCATGATGTGGGAAAAATCTTCGTACCCAAAAGGCGTTTCTAAGCTATGCACGCGTGTGGTTGGTACCAGAGTGGTAAAGTTTGTGGTCGTATTCTTTGACAATACGTTGGACAAATATTTCACCGGATGGTAAAAGAATTGGTATTTAGATTTCTTCTGGTAACAACAAATGTCTGAATCTTCCAAAGCACGGATGGTGCCGTCATTATCGATTTTTCGATTAAGCTGGCACCTTTGAATCTTTTTGTTCAGGATAAGTTCTCTGTTTGTGTTTTCATCCATAACGTTTTTCCTTTGTAAACACTAGGTCCATTTTCATTGAGCTTTTTTTATTTCTTCACCTGTTAGATTATTGGTTGGAACGTCCTTTCTTTTCAATTTATCAATGAAACGCGTAGCGTAGGCTGTTACTCTAAGAAGTCTTCCCATATTTGAGCACTTTTCTTCATTGATGCTAAACGGTAAATTTCTGTCACGCTCTTCTTGAATGGTTGCAGATGGTTTTGAGGTAGATTGCAGCTTCTTAAGCATCCTTTGAAGCGTCACAAAGGCAAATACCTCTCTGTTTTCATGACCATTGTTTCTTGTAATTATTATACTTAATAAGTCGCACATCTCTTCTACAATAATTTTCCATTCATTTAGATCTGGCTCATTCATCTCATCATCACAATGTTCTTCTTGATTTCAAAGTCTCTGTAGAAACAATCTCATTTTAAATTTTGCAGGAGAATGATATCCAAAGGGATCGAAAATTGATGCAATCGTCTCTTAAACTTGTCGTTTACCTCTCGCTTGCCTTGCTTTCTAAAATTTGCTTGTCGACTTTGAAAGACGATCTTTGATAGTGATCCATTCGAATCCTAGTACTTGTATTGTATCTGATTCCTTCATTCAGCAGTTCTTTGACAGCTGTATCTGATTCCTTCATTCGGCAGTTCTCTGACAGCTTTTCTTTTACTGTTGCAGAATTCGTCTTCCAGTCTGCTGGCTATTGTCACTTTTCTAATAATATCTAAAAGCTTTCCTGCAGCTCAATTATTTTGGTCATACTGTATTCCTTTATTCCTGGAGTGCAATTCTTTTCCTGCCATATCAATAGATTAGGAAAATCAAGGAAGAGGTGTTCTTGTTTTATTAAATAATGCGTTAACATACACGGAATATATATATATATATATATATATATATATATATCACACACACACACACACACACTCTATTGGTTGCAATGCAACTTGTAGAAATGATTTTTTAATATCAGCAACTACTCCAATCTTGTTGGCCTAGAAACTCATCAATAAACCACATAAATTTTCAAGGATTACTAGTCCATGATGAAGCAATTTGAGATAACTATGGGTTTTCAGATAGTCTTTTGAGCAAGGATTTCAACCTTCCGATGCGTAATTCGTAATTTTCAGGCAAAGCGTGATTTTCTATTCACCAGTGCTAGGATATGTAATACTGATTGTTTTCTTTAAGTGTTTCGTGACTTCTTCTTCCTTCGCGTATTCATCTGATTTGACCCCAATTGTTTTTAAATTCCGCAAGTCCGATATATTTGGTTGATGTGATATTGATTTGTTAAATTTAGTCATGTTGTGATTTGTTGGAATACTGTCACTATGAGAATAAGTCGTAACAAACATGAAGTTTTCTGTCGACTGCATTCTGTCATCTGCATTCTTTTTTCCACAGATAATCTATCCAAACTTTGATTTCACTTTATGCAGTCCCTCTTGTATATTTGCCTTTTCTACTGAAATGATTTCATAGTAGTAGTCACTTCCTATCAACAATCCAATTAAAGATTATGATACTTGTTTTGGTACGGAATATCCAAGTCGGTATTTCTTCTGTAAATCGAATTGACACTTCAGGTGAATCGGGAATCTCTGAATATTTCAACTTGTTTTTGGAACAACGTTTGCTTTAATATCGAAAATGCTTCCGTCCTTAGATTGCAATGTTAGGAATACAAGTTGTGATTCAATTTATTTCGGTTTGCTCGATCCAAATGCAAAAACACTAATTCTGTCTGTTCCCTCTTTGTTGAGATTCAGTCTATTTACTAGTTTGTCTGTAATATATACTCGATGGCTACTAGTATTTAATAAAATTCTCACACGTTGACTGCGTGATTCATCTGGGTTGGATGTTTCTACCAAGGCTGTTGAATTATAACTTGCTCGCACGAGTAAAGCAACCTTATTGTTAGCTGACGGCATTTCCTTTAGATGTGTGTAATGAGAGTCAAAGCTGCTTATTTCCAAATAGCTCTTTGAGGATGGTTACTTCAACTTCGTAGTTTGTATTTGTTAGTTTGAGTCCTGTAATCGACTTTAAAGCTCGTAGATAGTTGAGCTTGACGATCGGACGCATAAATGCAGCCCAAAATTCTTGTCATTTTACTATACTTCTTCCCAATCTCCTCAGTTCTAACTCAAGTAAACGAATGCTTCTTGATGGGATAGTCATGCAGATGTCACTGGGTTTTTATCTTTCTCCAGATCTGTTTTCACTGTTGTTTCTATGCTGCTTCTTTGTCGCTTTTCATTCATATTCATTTTCTGATTCAGTCTTTTCGGCTTCCATGATAAATTGTTTTATTTTCTTCTTTATTCCCTCGACTTTTTCTTTTGTGATTAGTACCATTGTTTATTTTGAATTTCTCGATCTTCCCAAAACATTGTTTGTCGAAACCACTCTCTGCTACCACATATTGTAGCGGATCGTAAGTATCGATAACTTCGTACTCCTTGGAAAATTTCGTTTTCTCCTATATATTCTTGTCTTAATCTAAACCCAAATCTGATTTTCCAAATTCTGGAAAATACCTTAAGATATGCTTATATAATCAAAATAACGTAATATTATCCTGCAATAATTATACCTAAAACAGTAACTATTATATACGTAACAAAGAAAATCAAAAACGATAAGTTTTAGCTAGAGTGTTCAGGTTTCGTGACCACGTTTCTAGATCGTTCACAACGATCTCCTCATGTGTGATGTCTCTCGAATCTACTCATTATGAGTTTTATCAACCCATTTGCTTCCAAGAGACCGTCGAAGCCTCTCACGTTCCACAACTTCTACTTGAGCTTCCTGCTGTTTGAATATGTACACCTTCTCACGTCCATAGGGTAAACCTGGCCACACTACCTTTCTAAATACTGTAATGCCTCGAATAAGCGCCCACCCTTTAACCTTCCGAAACGGGCACTTATTCGAATTTTCAAAAAAATATAAGCGGAAGGCAATTCAAAATAGATTGAGTAAACAACACGGTTTCATTATCATTTTTATTTTCTATACTTTATCATCATAAAACCATGGAAACTTTTTAAAAATCGGTTCATGTATTGTATTATCAATCCCTTTGTTTTTTCTTTGAGTTTATCAAACAAAACTTTGGCAAATTTCTGATCGTTTGTTACTGCTGTGTATTTGGCTGGAACCACCCAGCCACAACTGCTTTTAGTTCTGTTCTTTTCTCACTATCGGTGGTGAGATAAAACGACAAGAGTCGCAATAACTCTATAGGAACTTGTCCTACTAAAACATGTTCACCATCTGCAAGTTTAAAAACGCCCAACGCATGTTTATCATATGTTCGTGCTTCATCCCTTGGGTCGGGTTTGCAAAGTAGTTTTTCGCAAACAGCACAAAATCACGGAAGGGAAAAGAAAAGACTCTCTGGAGGGAGAAGAAAACCGTTGAGCGAAAAACTAGAAAACTTGGTTTTGGAGTGGGTTTTAGATCGACGACAAAGAAGACTGCGAGTATCTCGAACTCTTATCAGAAGAAAGGCCCTGCTTTTGTTTAGAACGATGAGAGATATATCGAAATCAGATTTTTCTGCAACCAAAGGATGGTGTGAAAAGTTCATGATAAGGAATGGGCTGTCCTTGAGAAGAAAAAGATCTGTTTGTCAAAAAGACCCATACATGATCATAGCCAATCTTGTGGTGTACGTTTTACGAATTCGGAGGTCAAGAGTGCAACACAATTATGCCATGAATAATATTTATGCGATGGACGAAACTCCTGTTTGGTACGACATGGTTTCAACTTCCACAGTCGGCCAAAAAGGATCAAAAGATCCCCATTTGAATTCAACGGAGCATGAAAGAAGTTGTGTCTCAGTTTGTTTAACAGTCACAGCGAATGGCGAAAAAATGAAGACATTTATCGTTTTCAAAGGAGTCAAGAAAGATGTAGAAAAGCTAAACAAAGAATTTGGTGGAAAATGTGTGGTCGCGTCTTCATCTAATGAATGGATGAATACCGAATTGACAAGCAAGTGGATAAACAATGTTCTTGGAACTTTCTCCTTCGGGAGACGTTTATTGGCTTGGGATACCTACTCCTGTCACATTGAAGAATCTGTATCCGATTCGACACGATTCGACACGATTTTGGTACCAGGAGGGTGCACACGTTATATCAAAGCACCGGATGTGTGTTGGAATAAACCTTTCAAGCAGTATTGTACCGAATTCTACGACGAATGGCTCGCTACCAAAGGACTAAATGAGGAGACAGATTGTGGCAATTTGAAAGCACCACCGAGAAAAGAAATGGTTCAGAGGATTCTAAAACCTTGGAAAAGTTGACCAAGAAAATGATTCGAGATTCCTTTGTTTATTGTGCAGTGACTTGTGGTACTTATGGAAGCCAAGATGACGACATTGTTTGTTTCAAGGAGGGGAAGCCTTGTCACAAGGGCCTTAAAAATGTTGGAGGAGCAGTTCAAGTACATAAATGCGGAGGAAGAAAATCCTTTTAATGTTGATGATAATGATATCGCTGATGCTAATCCAGAAATGTTGGTTGTCGAGGAAGAGAATGAGGGTGATAAATAATTGGAAATAGATATTTGAATGTTGAATTGAGCATTTCAATCATAAAGACACATTACTTTTATTTTGAATTTTTGACTTGCTTCCAGACCTATTTTATTAAATAAGCGGCTTCTCCCTCGAATAAGCGCTACTCCAGAGCCTCAAAATTTAAATAATCGCGCGGGGGCTTATTCGAGGCATGACGGTACTTATTCTTTCATTTTTGCAAAAATCCTTCTGTCACACACGAGGACACAAGATTTTTCTGCCTATCACTATTACTTATTTTGATTTCAGGATGTAGAATCAACATCGATAAAATTATAAGTAGAACTCAAGTGATGGCTACAGCAAATGAGGACAAGATCTATGTACGTTTGACGTAAAATCATCTTTGGCTGTGGTAATTGTACGTACATGAAATAATGCAAAACATCTTTTGCCACATGTAAAAAATCATTGAATTGCAATGAATCAGCACTTTTAATGTAAAAGGAAGAATTTTATTCAGACGGAGCTAAAAATTATCCATGGAAAACACAGGCGATTCTACCTTCTCAGCAAACGGACCAACAATTACAAGAGAGTAATTCAGAGTGATGTTTAAAGTGTACTGACAGAATAGGGAAGAAAACATTTCTCAGTATAATAAAAAGAGCAATTCAGTAAGATTATCATAGAAAATCAAGAGCTTATAATCGTCAAAGAGCTCTTTGACAAAATAATAATTATCATCATCATGATACTATATAATACTAATAAATACGGTATATTAATGAAACCCATTGTATTACATATACGCATACCTTGAGGTGGTTAAATAGGAAATACTAACCAAGATTTAGAAAACTCTAAGAAATATTCAGAGGTCATATGTACCCAGACTGAAGAGGCTGATGAAACAATCCCCTTCTTCTTCTACTTGAGGCCACTGAAAATTCATTTTCATTGGCCTCAAGTGGCCTGAATTTTTTTTGCTTACAGATTATTGGAATTTGACAACAGAAAGAAATCTACCACCTAAGAATTCCCTAATAATCTTGAAAATTCTGAACTTTATGGACTCAGAGGAAGCCATAGATGTAAGAGCTTTATCATGTCATGAGTCACCTAAGAATGCATTGAGCTACCAAATGTATGGGACGGCTATTTTGATAAGTTCCAGTAACAGAAAGAGCTTTGTTGAAAGACGGTTATGATCAAGTTACCACTAGCTTATCAATTTTTACTGGGAAAAAAGTCATTTTTCCTTTTTCTTGGCACACTCAAAATGCGAATTCAGGATAAATGTATGCCTTTCGAAGGCTTATTAAAACCTATGCACAGGGATATCGAGAAGAGAATTCGATCTGGAGGTTATAATTTTCTGTTATGATCTTAAAAGACTCGAAACTCTTTTCTTTGTCAAAAGAAGATGTTTGCCCATGTTGATTGATCAATCTAGCAGTGCTCCAAGGTACTTGTATTCTACAGTATGTGATTACTGAAGTACATGATTTTGAATCAACAAATGTGCTTTTTCAAACTTGATTTAGCATCGAATGAAATAACCACTTGGGGTTTTGTTTTGAAATTGCAGAATAGTGTGTTTTATNTTAGGTCCAGTGGTTCTGTGTAAGGCTCTCTGGACATCCTTAGCGTGGTATCCATTGGATAAGAGAACCCTTTGAAGGTGTCTTTCTTCTTTTCTGAGGTCATGTGGTTTAGAAATAATGCTTCTTGCTCTTCCAAACAGGGTGGTGATGACACTATTTCGAGCTGAGACTGGATGGTGTGATGCATTGTTGAGGTACTGGTCAGTGTGAGTTGGTTTCCTGTAGATGGTAACGGAAATACTGCGATCTGCCTGCCTCTTTACTAGGATATCCAGGAAGGGTATTTCTCTTCATTCTTCTTTCTCCATGGTGAATGTGATATTTGAGTGCATGCTGTTGATGTGCTCAAAGAAATCTTGTAGGTGATCCTTGACGATGGGAGAAGTATCTCTCGAAACGTAGCTCAGAAAAAGCTTACGACTCATGGCATGATAAAGCTCTTACACCTAAGAATTCATTGAGCTACCAAATGTATGGGACGGCTATTTTGATAAGTTCCAGTAACAGAAAGAGCTTTGTTGAAAGACGGTTATGATCAAGTTACCACTAGCTTATCAATTTTTACTGGGAAAAAAGTCACTTTTCCTTTTTCTGGGCACACTCAAAATGCGAATTCAGGATAAATGTATGCCTATCGAAGGCTTATTAAAACCCATGCACAGGGATATCGAGAAGAGAATTCGATCTGGAGGTTATAATTTTCTTTTATGATCTTAAAAGACTCGAAACTCTTTTCTTTGTCAAAAGAAGATGTTTGCCCATGTTGATTGATCAATCTAGCAGTGCTCCAAGGTATTTGTATTCTACAGTATGTGATTACTGAAGTACATGATTTTGAATCAACAAATGTGCTTTTTTTCAAACTTGATTTGGCATCGAATGAAATAACCCCTTGGGGTTTTGTTTTGAAATTGCAGAATAGTGTGTTTTATTGTAACAGACTTAATATAACGTATAAAAATATTTATACAGCATACTCGGTTTCACGAAGGTCGTCATGGTGAAGTTTGATAACTTGATTATTCTCATTCATGAGAATTTGACAGTACGTTGGGAATGTATACAACAATTCTAGAATTAAATACCAGACAGGAATTAGGATAGCATCGCATTAAAAATTGTAAATGTAGGTAGAAAGAGGAACCTTAGAAATAAATGATATCAGAATACAAAATAAGCAGCAAATGGGTACAATAATTACACGTATTGTAGATTCCTCAAAATACAAGTAAAATAAGTAAGAAATGATATTGACCTCTGAGAAATTATTATGTAGAGAGCCTTTGCCTTTTTAGCTATCAATAATTCTTTTACCAGTTGTTTAAAACTTATTACATATGGATTTTTTTCGAAATTGTCGGAAAAGTGGCTTTAATACAAGTCCAAACCTCATTAGGTTTATTTTATATTCCCAACTTAAAGCTATCCTTAGTATTCTAATTTGCCTTTTTGAATAAATTTTGTAATCAATTTTTCTTCTATCTGTAGGTTGAACAATCTGGATTTTATTTTTCCCTAAGCCTTCCAAAAATGTGCATCGTGATACTTTGTTTATCTTAACATTGTCTTGTTAATCAAGAACATGGATTTTTCTCTTACTTTGGCACTACATTAAGTATAACTATCACCTATGTCTAACAACGTGGATTTTAGTAAATTCCTTATCTGTTATTTTTAGCTAAATGTTTGCTCTCATTTCGTATTTTCTATTTCTTTTAAATTAATTTTAGCAATTGTTTTGGGGTTTAAAATGTCTTTTTTTAATTGTTTTGGCCTGATATCTGTACTGATGGTAGTTCTTACCGTACCAAGCATTTTACGATCACTTAGATTTTGCATGATTTCATTTGTGCCAAAGATTTTTTATTTCAAGACAAAAGACTGTGAAAATTACAAAAACTAGCTTAGAAAAGTTTAGAATGATCATGCTTGCTATATTGACAGCAGGTCTGAAACCAATTTTGGTAACCATAGCTTTGATTATAATTTTTGAGATTTAAATAGTAATGGTTTCAATTTCCTGAAATTGTTATATCTATGCTCTCATCTTGTTTCAATATTTCTCCCAGAATGTTTGCTCCTTAAAATGTATTTCTTAATAGTGTTGGGTAGAATAAAAAGGTATGGGATGGTTAGATGGTTTTTAAAAACTTCCCAGCCAAGTTATTTTTATTGCATAACGTTTCAAACCTTCTCTTCCTTGTTTGCCATTTATTTTTGATTCTAAAAAATGCACTTTTATGTTTTTTTGGTCTACATTTATACTCGTAAAAACAAGCATCTCTTCATCAGGAAATCTTGTGTCAAACAAAATGGGCCCTTTGCTTTTTATAATAATAACGTTCCTTTTATTTCCTGTATACCGCGTTTATTTCTTTCAAAATATACTCCAGAGTCTTTGCATACACTGTCAGCAATAGATTAGCTATTGGATTACAAGTATGTCTTTAGTACGTAATGGGTTTTCTTGGTATTTTTGACCTACAAAGAGAATAAAGCTATCCTTTTCTATGTTTGAAGTTGAAATTGATAAAATAATTGAAAATATTTGTAGAATTATCATGGTGAAAATAATATTAAATGAAAGGCCTTGGAATTATAGACAAGTAAAAGATAGGCTAGAACTAGTGCCAATTGACTATTAAGACCAGATACTTTGCCACCTAAGCTGTTAGTATTACGCTCTTAACTATATTATTCTTGAGCATATCTTTGACTTAAATGCACCATTGAAGGAAAGGGAGAAAAATCAAAATCGGACACAAGATAGGAGTTGACCTTACACTTAAAAGCATTTAAGTTATATGATGGAGGAAAGTATACAATAGCCAAAGGGTTTATCAATGTAGCCATCTGAGGGATAAATTCCATATTTCCAAAAGGAATGTTTATATCGAGGAACAAAAGCTGGATTAAGTCATTGAGAGAAACAAGGCACACGATATGCAAAAAACTCAGCTTGCAACGACAAGGGAAGGTCATAAGAGCACTTCCCATGATAATGCCTGTAAAATGACTATAACAAGTTACATTTTGCAGATAAGATAAATGATGAAGAGTAGAAGCACGATTTGGCCTATAAAGTTACAAACACTCTGAACTCGATGAAAAACATGAAGAGGGTTTGAGGAATCACCTATCTAGATGTGACAACAGGAACCCATGAAAAGATAGATGGCAGATGGCAGATTTACAGAGATACAAAATGTTCTCAGGTGTAACGTACTCTCTATAGGGATACAAGAAACCAACCTTTCATGAGACAGACTTACTAATAGATAGGATAAAGAAAGCCTCATGACAAAGAAACCTTTTCAGTATCCCATCTCATTACCACCCCTTTATTATGAGGGGGATATGTAATAATTACTGTTGTCATTCCACCCCTTTCAAAACTGAGTCGGCATACTAATGGTCAACGTTTAATTGATAGTTCTGGATATTCATTTCCATTTTCAGTTTTTCTTATCACAACTCCAACCAAAGGAATTGTTCCCTGTACTGGATAGACCTTCAATGCCCACTGTTTCGTAGAGCCTCTATATGCTGACTGTGCAAAGTGTAAACTCGAGATGGGATAGTAGTGGACCAACAGAGATCCGGAAAAACTGTTTTCTTCGTAGTATTCTCTCTTCTTAGCTTTCAGTATTACAAGAGGTCAATGTTTCAATTTTTTTGTGAAATTTTTCTTTATTCTGACCCTCCTCATATTCTTGCTTATTGTGAGACAAACCTCAGTAGCAGTTGTAGCATTACTGATCTTCATGTTAAAGCCTATTTACCTTTGTTTTAATAAGACTTTACAACTCATGNTTACCAGATATTGTAATGTCAACGAAAAGGTTGAGACGATATCACAGTAAATATTTTTGGCACTTTTAAAACATTTTGACAAAATTAACAACCCCCATATCTGGTAACTCTCAACGCCTGAAAAAACCCCAACAAAACATGCAGTTTGGTAAAGGTGATCGGTTGGCGAGTTTTCACGTTTTGCAAAGTTTGAAACTAAAAAAAAGAGTATCAATTACTTTGAGGTACCATTTTTCAACAGCGAAATCAAACCTTGCTTTTTAAAAGCATCCTGTGGAAAATGAATCTCAACGGTAAGTTTTAACGTAAAACTGATAGAAAATTTTAATTTCGTAAGAGGCTTGATATTTTCTTTCTTTTGACCAATTTCAGATCTAAAAACAATTTTAAATATCACAGATCATGATCAATTATCTTTTTCTGTAATTTTGGGAATTCTTAAAGAATTTCTACAAAACTTACAAACAGATCGTTTCCAATAACGATGGCCACCGCGTAATTTGTGAACCATTCTCTTTCAAAAGGCTTGAATTCAGCCATGTTTTGGCCGATTTCTGATCTAAAAACAGTTTCAGAAAAACGAGATCAAGCTCTTTTCTTTATTTTGGGTCAATTTTTTGTGTCGACGTCTTGTAGTTCATATTCATAATAATGATATTTGCATGTTTGCTTTGTCAAACACGTATACTTGTGTGGACGTTTCATGGTTATTATTATCTATTCATCTTATTATTTATTTATTTATTTATTTATAAAAACTTAATGGAATTTTGACTTTGAGTGATATTGATAATTTCACGTCATCAGCTATTCTTTAATGCAAAATAATTGAGGTAACTTAGATACATATCCTTTTTTAATGACAAAGACAATAGTAAACCCTTTAACCAACTACTCTACAAAATTTGACTCAAAAGGCATCTGCCATAACTTTTCTATACAGGTTTCTGACAAGAACTATTCTCCTCCCAGAATCCTTGTTGACCGTAACAATTGACAATAGTTCTATTCAGCGTAGTGGATAAGGTTGCAGGGCTTAAAAGTGCTGTTGAAAAGAAATCTAAAGAATTGGATGGAAATTATGTGTTAGAAAATTTTTTTTAAATGAAAATTATGACACAATGGTAAAATCAGTCAATATTGAAAAATATAACAACTATAATTTAATAAAAGGCCAAATAGTTTTACAATCAAGCGGCCTGCATCCACAGAGAGATTTATTACAACAATGAATTGCAGTTTGTGAATGTGTTACGTTGAAGGATAGAATTTTTGAACTCAGATAAACCTCATCTGTTCATTGTGAGTAGAATAAATTTAATTTGCATAGATATGGGTTGTCAAAATTTCATGGTTTCAAAAAATTAAAGTGTTAATCCACACGTCACTGCTGCACGAAATAATAATCAATAATGTATTTTTTTAAAAAGGGCCGGATTTAGATCTGAAATGCATGTTTCAACAAATAAACTGTCAACATACAGACAAACAAAATAATTTGAAATATACTTGTAAAACCGAAAATACTTGGAAGATGACTCCGAAGAACGTTAGCTGTATTGAAGATTTCCGTTACTTTTTGCTTCTGTCGACAAAGTAATCACAATAACTCCATAGGATTTGATTAGCTTCAAATAGTTCCAAAAAGTTTCATGTTATAGCATGTACAGGATTCCAAGAATAAAGAACAATGGATTTTTATGATGTGTCGTTAACAAACCATGGTCACAATTGGCGTTTTTTAGAATTTTTATGTAGTTGCCTTTTATTAATTTTTCCTCTTTTCATATTTCTAAAATATCAGGCATTAAAACAGAACGATAATCAAATTTTTGCTTGGTGATATAGTGCAAGAATCGGAGTACAAAATAAATGATCACCTAAAAATATTTTTCGACATAATATTCGATACCAGGGAAGGGAGTGGTTCCTTTTCTTGACGTTTGCTGCATCTGTGGTATCAGGCCAAACTACTGAATCAAAAAACAGTATTTATCATGAACAGTATTATTAAAAAAATATATCCTTTACTATTATTATTATTATTGTTGTTATTAAGGACTGTATATCAGTGCTGTCATTATTAAATGAACATATTTGGTCTTGGTATCATACATTATCATCCACAATATACATATGCATATACTCAATCTGCAGACGGTACCGTTTCGCCATTTGTGGGCTCATCAGTGCAGCACAGAGCTTCTGAGACATCACTCAGACATCACTCTGAAATATAACTCTTTGACCATCTTGCCGGAGCAAACACAGCCTAAAGAGATATTGTGGGATCATGTCAGATTGCTCAAACTACGTGAGCCCAGGATCATACATTGTCATCCACAATATACATATACATATACTCAATCTGCAGAGGGCAAAGGGCGAAACGGTACCGTCTGCAGATTGAGTATATGTATATGTATATTGTGGTCTTTTTATCATTGTCTCTTTTCAGTGAATTTTTATTTAATGAAGGTTCCATGACTTTTTTGACATGATTTGACACGATTTGACATGATTTGACATGATTTGACATGATTACTTGTAATTTTACACCATATGATCATATTTTCCTGAAAACCATCATATTTTTCAAATGGAAATAAAGTTCTAAAATCTTAACTTCCAATTTTATTTTATGGTTGCGAACCAAGTGTATTGCGCTGTAAAGGGGAAAAAATTGCTAAGCCAAGAGATGGAAGTTGAGATTTAAGTCTTAAAAACACAAATGGTTAGGGAAAGCACTTGAATGACAAAAACTTCCACATCCTAGCCATCCAAGATAATAAACAATGATAGAAAACTTTTTTACAAGTAACAAGAACTGTACGGGTATAAACATGCTGAACGAAATGACTCATACGTAATGAAAAATACTGAGTGAAGAAGGCTTCTTTGAACATTCTCAATAATAATAATACCTGTGTAAAAGACTAAGACTAACTACATTCCTGTTATAAAGAGAAGCAGCAAGTTTGGACCTATCAGGTAACAAATATGTCTCTGAATTCCAATAATAACATCAATATGAGCTGAGTGAGATTTATCTCATCTTGATGTTTGAAAATGACAGGGATGTTTATAGGGCCGTTCAGAATTATAATGGTGATCAAAGGGCCGAAGAAAATGGCAGGGATGATTATTGATAGTTATGATTATTGTGACGGAGAAAATTATATGATAAGACAACAGCACTCCATGGAAATGCTAATGATAGATTTAAAGATATACAAAAAATGCTTTTAGGTGCTTTCTAAAGAGATAAGAAAAATCAACCTTCCTAGAAACAAATAAATTGAATATAAGAATGCCAACAAAGATCTGGAGAAAGTGCCAGATCAAGAATCCTGGGTGATGAGCATTCCTTAAGATAAAGAGCAGGTTTACCTTGGATTGCCCATGAATATCAGAGGACGCCATGATCGTGTTTCTACTGAACGACGCCAGTTGCGTAATTTCTGCATTGAAAAAATCAGCCTCTTACTCCTATATCCTCCAACTGCTTCAAGACCAGATTTCAAATCTTCAGCAAATTTCATTTCTGCCTGCTGATTTCCCTTTTCGTCAACATTAGAGTGCAATGTAGTGATATCAGTAGATGTTGATCAACTGAAGCAAGTTATCTGACAGATCATTGATGTAAAGAAGGAAGAGTAGGAATTAAGAATAGAATCTTACAAAACGCTAACATTAATGATAATTTTATCAGATGTAATTTCATTTAGAGTTTTATTTTTTACCAGCTAAGTAAAAGGACTGAATGTAGCACGTCCGCTTGATTTATATACTTTCTGGCTATGGTATTGGTAGAAGAGTCTTTGATGTCATTCAGTTCTTTTTCTCAGATGGTAAAATTGTAAATATGCAGAGCTATGTAAAGCAAGTCGAAGCCCAGCGAAATCATACCCCTGTTATTTAGGAAAAAATTGGTGGGAAAAGGCCAGGCAAAATAATAGCTTTTTTGCAAGGCACAGAGAAACATTAACACTATGAAGAAATGGAGGAGCTACCAACTTACCTCAAAACATGATAGAAAATCTTATAGAAATCTTGACTTCCAAGACATTGGCAAAAACAGCTTCATGAGCTTACTAGATTTACCACCAGCAACCCTTTTACAGGATTGCTAGCTCGTCTGAAAGAAACTTGTCACGTTGAAACTGAACGTAAACATGATTACAACCAGCAACTAGGCATATTTAGAATCAACATATAAACAATGACTTGTTTTTTAACATACAATAATTATTCAAGACCTTTTCAAATGGGTGTCAATAAAAGGGCAGGGCTCATTCAAGCAGTTCATTCTTGTAGGATTGCTAGCAGTATATGATATGTATATATATATATACATGAGAGTATGTATGATGGAGAATAGTATTCTCCCTCATTTACCCACTCTGAAGAGAATAAACAACACAAAAGATTTTTTATCTAAATCGACTCGATTTATTTGCATTTAAATATCTGAAGTAATTTCAGTCTGGAATCTGGTTTCAAGTCTGGTTTGTTATTTTTAAAGAGATCCTACCCATTAGTTTCGTTCCGGCGGATTAAAAATCACAGTGAAATATCTCCTCGTGTAAAACCAATTCTGGCATTGTTTTTAGCTGAAAACCCTTGTGGCTTATCTGTAAAAGCTGGGATTTCGGTCTTTCCTTAAAATTCCTAAACGAAATCAATTGGAAATTTCCTGTGAAAACTAATATACTTAAAAGCATTATAGAACCAACCAATGCGACAACATAAGAAGCCAAACAAAATCTTGGTGGACCGATTACCTATTTTTGTTTATCACAGTGAATAACTAAGATATAATTTCCAACTCATCCGTTAACAGGTGAGATTTGTACATACAAATTGAATTTGAGCATCGTTTGGTAACGAATAAACAAGATGCAGCTTTTTGCTTTACAAATGGGAATATTCTTTGGCAAGTTCCTTCGCAACTGTGAGTGAAACGGTGTAACAAAAGATCTAATAATGTCTCTAGAAGCATCACAGAACTCGAAAAATTATGGAATGATATGAGAACATCTTTTAAAAGAAGAATAGAATGACAACTAAAATAATTAATGAAATTTGTTATCACTGTGAAAAAAACAAGACACATAACCATATACATAACAGAGCACATAACAATATACATGGCAAGGTACATTACGATGTAGATAACAGAGTACACAACAATGTTCAAAACAAGGCACATAACAATAAAAATAACAGAGCACAAAACAATGTACAAAACATAGCACATAACAATAAAGACAACAGAGATGATAACAGTATACATAGCAATGCACATAACAATGTAAATAACAGAGCAAAAAACAATATATATATATATATAACAAAACACATAACCATATACATAACAGAGCACATAACAATAAAGACAACAGAGATGATAACAGTATACATAGCAATGCACATAACAATGTAAATAACAGAGCAAAAAACAATATTATAACAATAAAAATAACAGAGCACAAAACAATGTACAAAACATAGCACATAACAATAAAGACAACAGAGATGATAACAGTATACATAGCAATGCACATAACAATGTAAATAACAGAGCAAAAAACAATATATATATATATATAACAAAACACATAACCATATACATAACAGAGCACATAACAATAAAGACAACAGAGATGATAACAGTATACATAGCAATGCACATAACAATGTAAATAACAGAGCAAAAAACAATATATATATATAACAAAACACATAACCATATACATAACAGAGCACAAAACAATGTAAAAACAAAGTACATAACAACATATATAACAGAGCACATAACAATATACATAACAAGGCACATAATGTAAATAACAGAGCACAAAATAATGTACAAAACAAAGCAAATAACAATATACATAACAGAGCATATAACAATATACATAGCAAGACTCATGTACGTAACAGGGCACAAAACAATATTTATAGGAAACCGTATAACAGTCAGCATACGTACAAGACCACATAAAATAACGAGCGTCTGTATTGCAGGCCCTTTTGAACCGTCAAAAAATACTTGTACAAATTGAGATTTAATGGGTTTAAAAACAAATGCAAATTGCGTAAATGCTAAAGTATCCTCTATTTCAAGCGAGGACTAAATCAAAACCAATGGATTGGTAACAAAAAGCACCTTTTGAACATCCCTATAAACATTTTAACTGCTACATAACATGAATAGTTTACCATGTCTGAGCTTTATCAAGTCGTTAGCTGTAAGCTTTTCCCTGGTTATGTTTTTTGATATACCTCTTCTAACATCAATTTACTAGAAGTGACTTGATACAATTGTTTTGTATTCTGAGACAAATAAGGGAGGAAAGGAACCTCTAACCCAAATGCCAATGGCACTGGTAGCCAATAAAATTGAACTCTCAGACACCACAATTTCCAGTGTTCCATTTTCACAACATCCACCGTAAGGGAGGTACGGTTAAAACCCAATGACCCAGTGCTAGACGAAGTGAGGGTTAATTCAGTTTATAAACTAAATTATAAGGACTATTTTGCCTCCTTTATTGGTGAATCAAAACATTCTTTGGGTCAAATGTAAAAAGAGCACAAAGGTCTGTTTAAAGCATCCGATATACGAGTGATAAAATAGCACACTTCTGGGCACAAAATGACACTTTTGACTCTGCAAGCAAAAAGAAATAGACAATAAAGTCAAAACAAAAAGGAAAATTAAAGAAACAATCTATTTCCCAGAAAAGTAACCACATCAACAGTATATCTCATACCCTTCCAGAAATATCGCTTCCAGCACTTAGGAAAGAAACGCAACTAACACAAGATAGATACGGCACCAAAGGATATAATCATTTCAAACAAATGTGATAAAAGAAACCACGTGTTTTCAAGACTTTTGGTTTTGGTACTTCGGTTTACATTCTAAAACAAACTATATGCCTGGAAAGACACACTTTTCCCCAAACAAATAAACATTGTAAGTGAACACTTGTAATATAATTCTTTCAGGATTGGAAAAGGGTCATCATATATTTTACCATGCTCTGTCAACCGGCTACTCCTTGAAAGGCTTTATCGGAATGTGCCCCTAATCTATGATCTGGGGGAAATGGAAAATTCAACCAAAAAAATATGATTACAAGTAATATGAAAATTTTTAAACAAATGCTAAATTCCCTTTAATAACTGCGTAACCTCTTGACTCCCTCTAAAAGACATTTTATTTCATGTAGAGTACGTTAACATTTACACTGAAAGACGTCATTCAGTTTTATTATCTTATCTGTTACTGGTACCAATTAAGAGATAGTCCTTCGACTGGGATTTTGTGTGACAAGAAAGTACCGGCCAAAGTCAAAGGAAAGTTATACAAAACAGTGGTAAGGGTTGCCATGCTGGACGGAGTAGAGACAGCTCCTCTAATCAAGAGTCTTGAAAGGAAGATGCAAACAGCAGCAATGCGTGTGCTGAGGTGATCGCTTGGAGTCACAAGAAAGGACATGAACAGAAATGAAAGGATCAGAGATATCATCGAGGTGTATGACATTGCAGAAAAGTTGAGAGAGACACGGCTAAGGTGGTGTGGAAATGTGCAAAGGAGAGGATCATATTGCTAAAAGGATATTGGCCATGCAGTTAGATGGCAGGAGAAAGCAGGGAAGGCCAAGGAGAAGATGGAGAGAGACTATGTGGGAGATGAGATGAGGGAAATTGGGGTGACCGAGCAATATACACATGACGTAAGTGGGAGAAGTCAATTCGCTGTCGCCACCCCTGAAAAGGGAAACGCCGAAAGTAGAAGAAGAAGAAGAAGATGGTGAAGAAATTGTATTAAAAAATGAAGGCATAATACTTGAACGTGTTTCACAAAAACAAGTCAAATTTTAAGATTTTAATCCTAAATGACTTCAGTACAGTTGTTTATAAATCATATCTCTCACACACAGAACATTCACGGAAATGTTGAGAACAGAGTTAAAAATTAAGTAGCTGTAAAAATTAGTTTATCATAGAATGCTTTTTCAAATAAACCTGCAAATTCGACCCTTACAGAGACGGTGGGGAATTGATTACCAGTGATACCAGTATGCTTTTTATGGCTCAAAAAGGGTCGAAAAATGGACGTTTCAGGTTATATTTTATGGCGAGGATAATAAACATTCAGTTACAATTACGGTTATCTGACTATTTACTTCTTAAACATGTTTAAAATGTTGAGCAACAAAAACTAATTCTGGCCACTTTACAGAATTTAAAATAATATCAAGAGTTTTGAAATAAATGAAGGAGTCTCTCTTTACAAACTGGTCCTGTTTGTTTAAAGTGTCTTAAAAAATGTAAATCATTAAAACGGAAAAGAGAGTTCATTTTTAAGCGATTTTAGAGTATATAAGTATTAGCATCAATAATTTTGGAATAGTATTACTGCATGTTTGGAAAATCGGGAAAATGCAAAACAAATTTATCCCAAACTTAGCTGTGCTTCGTCATTTTTTTAGTTTTACCGATGAATGTTTTTTAACTGTTATTGCGTTGCAAGATTTCATTTTTCTGAGACAGTTTTTATGCACTGTATAGTATTTCTCATATCCATTAATAATCTTTAAAAAATTATATTTCTGCAGATATATATTTAGTAGAAGCCAAAGGTAGTATACAAGAAGCGTCGGAAAACAATAAAAATGAAAAAATGAGGAAGATTGGAAATGTTGAAAAGCGAAAATTCAGAAAAAATGCGACCATATTTGCAAACAGGTGTGATTATCATTAAAACTAATACTTAAAAACATTTTTAACATGAAAATCGCATCTTTCTAAAACATCTTTTTGCCTTTTGCTTTCTTGTTACTAAATAACAAACTCCAAAATACCACTGTTCCAAATTTTAACAAGTGTCCATCCTCTAATCTGTTTTTACCACGCGCATGTTGTCTGGAAAATATTTGCAACCGGAAATTTCAGTCGTCTAGATGAAGTCAACTCTCCAATTTAAGCCCTTGACAGAAAAAAGAATGCATTTGTTGGGTGAGTTACAAAGACAATGGATTGTATCTACTTTTATCATATATAATCTGGTAGAGAACAAAAAAAAATAGCAATCAGCTCTGCCGCTTCCAAGCCTTTGAGTTTGGTGTCATGAGTGCTCTTGACCTTCCACGAAAGTTTGATTTTGTGTGCATACAGGTTTTTTTTATTTTATGCATTAAGCTCTGAATGTGTTTCCTTTACCCATCCATGAGTAGATGGGATGTACCCACTGCATAGTACTAATAAATAATAAACCTTTTTTCTCATCCCAAGACATTCAGTTACAAACCTCACTAATCAAGGTAGTTTGCATTGGCTTGCCTGTTTCACAAAATAAAAATTAAAACTGATAGATCATAAAAAGGCCTTTGATAGCGTCCCGCACTCTTGGATCATAAACTCTTTAGAAATGTTTAAAATCTCTCCTGTATTAATAAATTTTCTTCAAATTAGCATGCCATTATCGGAAACAAATCTTACTCTGGGTCACGCGAATGGTACTATTATTTCAAACGGTATGCAAATCCGATGTGGAATCTTCCAAGGTGACTCTCTTTCCCCACTTTTATTTTGTGCACTTATCCCACTCTCGTAACTTCTTAATAATACATGATATGGATATAAGATCATGGACAAGATGATCAATCATCTTTTTATATGGATGACTTAAAACTTTACGCTCATAATGATGGTGAACTGGAAGGGTTGTTGAAAACCGTAAAAGCGTTTAGTGATGACATAGGCATGGAGTTTGGTCTAATGTGCCAAGGCAACTTTTAAGCAAGGAAAACTAGTTACGTCTGAAAATATAGAGTTAGATGATGAAACCGTAATAAAACAATTAGATCAAGAAGGAACTTATAAATACCTAGGAGTAAAGGAAGGCGATGGTGTACAACACTCAAAAATGAAGGAGAAAATACGAAAAGAATGCATCTGTAGAGTGGGGTCAATCTTGAAAACCGAATTAAATTCTAAAAATAAACTTTAAAATTAACAGCAATTAGCACTCTTGCGATACCTGTTGTTACTTGTAGTTTTAATGTAATAGATTGGAACCTAAGTGAACTAAAAAGTATTGACACGAAAATTAGAAAGCAATTGACATCCAAAAGAATGTATCACCCGAAGTCAGACGTAGAGCGGCTGTACGTCATCAGCAGTAAAGAAGGTAGGGGTATGATTCAGTTGGAACTATCGTATAAAACATCAACGATTGGTCTGTTGCAGTATCTAGATATAAACAATGATTGAATGCTTCAATTAGTTAGAGTAAAAAGAAAAGCTTCATGTTAGTAATATGCATCATGAAGCGTGGACAATCATCAAAGAACTTTGAGGAACCAGCTCAAAAACAGCCACCAGAATAAAAAGAGGTACTGCGAAAAATAGGTTAAACAGCTGGTTCAATCATTTTAACAATCTTTTAGGAAAACAAGCAAAACTCTCAGATAATTTTACGCTACCAATGGTTCCGGTCTGTAAATCACTTAACATTACAACATCTAAATTTTATTACGAGGAATTAAAAACTGCTTTAAATAGTCTTAAATCTTCTAAGGCATTTGGACCAGATAACAATCCTACCATTATTTGGAAAGACAATAGTTTCTACCAACTCCTATTAAATAGTTGTAACTTCTGCTTTGAAAATAAAGTATGCCTCGATGTTTGGCGAAAGTCACACATTATACCTGTTCCCACGAAAGGTGATCTGTCTCTTGCTACCAACTATAGAGGTATATCTTTGTTGCCTATTGCAGCAAAGATTTTTAATAAACTACTATTAAACCGCCTTATACCACATGTTGATCCGAAAGAATCAAAATGGTTTTCGCTCTGGACGATCAACATTATGCCAAATTTTAGCCTTACGCCGGATCATTGAGGAGATGTCTTACTGCAGTTGTGAACTAGCCCTAGTATTCATTGATTTTAGTTGTATGGTGTTTAAAATACTCCAACTTTATGGTATTCCAGATAGAGAAACACCAGCCTTTGACATTTTAGCAGGCATTCTACAGGGTGATACACTAACACCATTTCTATTTATTGTAATTGTTGATTACATTCTAAAAGTATCGATAGACACTGTAAGTAACAAAGGCCTTGAAATCATACCCCGAAAAAGTTCTCGTTATGCAGCTGTACACGTCACTGACACAGATTTTGCTGATGACATTTCTCTTATAAGTGGGTCATCAGCAAATGCTCAAAATCTCTTATTGGCTTTAAAGTCAGCAGCCAACAGTGTTGATCTACATCTTAATGAGTCTAAAACTGAATATATGAGCTTTAATCAGACAATTAATGTACCTATTCAAACTCTTTCTGGAACTAACTTAAAATCCAAAAATGATTAC